>BLKR01005210.1:0-86327 GCA_011170035.1 Teleogryllus occipitalis
GTATTTATTTTGAATTTTTGACATTTTGTACAATATTGTTTCATAGCTATTTTGAATAACGATATACAACATCCGCAATTCCCAATAAGATAGAGGTTTGTACTATTTGCAAAACTTTGTTATTTTTGAAACGCTTTTTCACCAGAAAGTAACACACTACGAAGCTGTAGGGATTTTTATTAAAAAAGAAAACTCAAACTCAACGTTCAATCCGTGTGCAGGTCCTACCCACATGTTTTATTCACGGGACCGCGGTCCCCCACTACTCAATGATTCACGGGGCTTTGAGATACGCTACAAACATGGAGGTGAATTTAAAGCGAAAGGATAATTTTGCTCCCTCCCAGCATTGTACACACAATGAGCAGGGATGCGAAATTATTTACCGTTTTCTCCGGTCTCTGGCTGCAAAATTTTAATAGCTACACATCCACATCATTGCAAATTGCCCGAATTTTGTTATGGAGAAGCGCGTTCGTTCCCAGTTTACGAAGAAAAATCGATTTCAAGTCAACACGTGCAAAAGTGCTCTCTGATTACAATAAATGAAGTCTCTTTATTGGATTATGCATCTCCGTATTCTGATTGCCGAGTGACTAGAAATCTCTTTCAATTTGCACGAGTATCTGTAAAAACGGAGTATTATTAAATTCCAAACTTTCAAATGGAAACAATGACAATTACAAATTAAGTCAATATTACGAATAAAATTGCTCTTTTGTTACTACTGAATATAATTGGATGGTATTGATTTTTTTAATTGAACAATAGTTGACATTAATAACTGACTATGCAATCTCGGCGGAGTACATTCTAATTAAAAATATCGATTTTGAGATATTATAGATGTAGGTATTTGAGATAGACGAGGATTATGGTACAGAAGAAAATACTATTTATTATAACTCCAATGCGAATGCACAGTGATTGACTCTCTAAATTAGTCGATTATCATGCATTAATCAAGTTTAAAATTTGGAACAATTAAGAGTTTTGTGCGTTTAATGTCATTTGTAAACTTTCGTTATGTACAAGAACTTATACTCAAATCTGTGAAAATATTTTAAATTTAAAACACAATATTTAAGTGGCTGGAATAAGAAACCCTAGATAGAACTGAAAATTAATAGCTTGAGCCTTGAAAATAGAACGAAAAGAAATTTCCAATCAGGAACATGTAAGGTTCCCTCACAACACCCAGCACCTGTTCCAGCCATCGCCGCCGCCGTCGAGGGAAGAGCTAGGGGTGGGGGTGGGTCAGAGCGCGCCGTGGGCTGCTGGACGCCGCCACTCCGGCGTGCGCGGCATGGGTGGCGGCGGCGGCGGCGGGGGCGTCGACAGCAGCCGGTGCGCCGTTATAAATGGGGGGAGCACCCGCGGCGGAAGACGCGTCCAATACAGCAACTATTCACGAGACGACGGCGGCGGCGGCGGTGGTGGTCGCAGGACCGCGGGCTGCGCAGCTGGTGGCAACGACGAGTGACAGTGGGTGGAGGAGTTGGAGGTGATGGTTTGTGTAACGGCGAGGGATTACGTGCGGGAGTACGGTTAGCAAACGCGGGATGAAGAAATGAGGTCGGGGAGAGTCCAAAGGACAGGGAGGGCGCGGAGGGAACGAAGGCGACAAAAGGGTGGGCCTGAGTGGGCAGCTGGCCGAGGGGAGGGCGGAGGTGGAAGATGAGGCGAGGGCAGCGCGGGCTGCGCCTCGGGTCGCGTGTATAATAGATGAAGGCAGGGATGATGTACCGCTTTCCAAAGGGCCGGGAATGCGCTGGCCGTAATGAGCGAGAGGGCTATATTTCAAGGCGACCGGCTGCTGCAAGGCGCAGACGGCGCGGCGCGGCGGCGGCGGCTGAGGGCGAAGGCGGAGGTAGACGCGGAGGCGGAGGCGAAGGCGGAGGCGAATGCGGCTGCCACGTCTGCGCCGCCGTTGCGGGTCCAGGCGATGTGCATTATTGAACCTTCGTCTGCGCCCATAGATCGGCTTCCCGGCGCCTCTGCGAGGCCTGCCATATCACTCGCGCCCGTTCGTGGCCCCCGAGCCAGAGAAATGGACGGACGGGTCTCAGGGCACATCCGGACAAAATTGCGTCAGATCCTTCTCCAGTATACTGCTCCAATTCCAGAGATTGTGTTACAGTATTATCGAAATTTAGTAAACGTTCCCAAAATCTCTCATCAACGCATCATCGTAAAGATACGTGGCTACTTCTTACTGTAGGAATGTTTACTGAACTGTATAATTCATTAAAAAAATTTTACATGTCTTTTGCTAAAACTATCTTTTCTTTGTAAGTATTTAAATATATAATTTCCAGTTTATTAAAATCCAGTTTATTAGAATAGTCGTGGTATTTGCTGTTGTAACATTCATTGTGACAAGACAAAGCAAGGATTTTATCGATTTTTTAAACATTCTATCGACAGTTTATTTGATATTGTCGATATCATGTTCAATTTGCACCCCAGCGTTAGAAGATTCAAATTGAGCCCTTGACATCACAGTTTCAAATTATAACACCATCATTAATTCGTTGTGTTTATATTCATATACGAGAATAAAAGGCATTGCCTTGACCAATACAATTGTTTCAACAGAAGCTTTCGATGGTTTACCTAATGTCTTCAGTTATCTCCTAGTCGGAAGCCAGAAATACTACAGAATATACGATTAATACCTAGTTTATTTCTGGCTTCCAAGAAGCAGATAACGGATGGAGAATAAGCCATCAAAACTGATGTTTTAATAAACAATAATGTTGGCCTAGAACAAGAAATATTGGCCCGTTTTATTCTTATGTTTGGAATGCTAACAACAAATCAACATTTACATTCAAAATTAAACATAGGATACGATAACGTAAAAACTAAAAAAGTCGGAATATCAAATAATTAAGAACTCATTAAGATGAAGTCCACATTGCTTTTAAACATTTTAAAATATCCAGCGATTCACGAAATTTATTTTTCTTTTAAACGAACAACGTTTGGAATGGAGAGTATAATAATATTTATTAAAGAACACTCGTTACTTTTTACAATATATTCTTCATAGTAAATTATAGAAATTTAACTGAGATTCAGCCACTTAACAGCTCATATTGAACGTGATATTACAAGGCTGACTGGATTACACGTATTTGCTTGGAGTGTAGATGCGAGTTAAGTTCCCTGTTTCCTTGGGGAAGCAGCGCGCGACCAAGCGGAAAGGGTTTGAGCAGCAGCACAGAGTCGTCGCGCGCCAGGCTTCTCTTCCTCGTCTCTTCTGCGTAAAACCTTCCGTCGCCAGCTATGTATTTACGACAGACGCTTCGTTAAGGGGAGGGGAGAGGAGGGGGGAAGGGGAGTAAACGCGCCGAGACGCGCTTCTTTTTCACAGAGTGGATGGTCTCCACGGCGTATTAGGTTTCTGTTTTCACAGCGCGGAGGGCGCGCGGCGCGGGTCGAATTTCATCCGGGCGCGCTGCAGGTCGTAAACACGCGCGCCCAAACGCCCGCCGATGCCCGCCACCGGCGTCGCTCCTTCTGACGCCGCCGAACACACACACCGCCTAACTCTCCCCTTCCGCCCGCAGCCTCCCGCGCATCACACACCGCCAAGACCGTCGTTACATTTACTATTCGCCACACCCATGCTATACACTACATCAGTAGACAGTTTTGTACTATCAACATGGCCTGCCGCCAGGGGCGCCTGATGGATTCATAAATGAGTCTTGAGCATCACCCCTAGTACTCAGTCTTCTGCAGTCCTCCAACGCCACTTTCCCTTTGGCAGTGGCGATTCCACTTTCTTCAACATACAAACAAAATCTTCTCGTGCTTTTGTTGTCATCTCTATCATTTGACGTCTGATTAGATTTGAGATGCTGATGATCAAAAAATTTGCTAGAAGAATCTTCAAAGGTAAAACAATTCATAATAAGAAACGATAATCGAATAGTCTTTTTACAATTCTTACAACCTCGAAAATATCCATGACTCCAATATGCTATGCTATCATAGTCAGCAGAAAATTCATGTCTATTTGTTTCAATTTATATTGAAAGTAAAATATTAGAGACTTCTGCAAATACTTCAGTCATTCTCAATCTTAAATCGTTTCCCCTTAATTTTCTCACAAACTAAATTATAATTTGAAAAGTATATTTTGAGACGCAATTTAGCAACATTTTTGGTCAGTACCTTCGTTTTGCTTTGATTTTGTTTCGTCAAAGAACTTTAATTAATGCAATGATCAACATTAACGTCACCTGACACAAGAAGAAAATGATTGCGGAGATATGTGATCGCAATTACGTATTGCGTTCTGAGGGAGGACTTATCACTCAAAGCCATGGTCCCATTACCGTGAGCCCGAGAGTCCGAGTTCCTTGCCAGCTCCGCGCTTCGCCATCGCGTAACAAGAGCTGAAAAAGCGAGGAGCCAGGCGAAGGAAGGTGCGCAGGCAAAGGTTTCGCGTTGGAAGCGACGGCCGAGGGCACGCACCGGCCTCGGATCGGGTCAAGGCCTCGCCTTCCAGCCATATTTCTCGCGGAGCTGCAGCGCGTCGGTCGGTGTCGGCCGTGGCGCGGGAGGCGACGTGCCAGGTACTGGGCTCGCCGCCGCCGCCCGCAATCACGCGCTGCCCGTCGCTGCGTTGAAATGGCCCCGGAATATCCCCTCGTGATTTATCTAACGGTCCTGACAGCACGTGGCGATGATCCGCAGGTCGTAACAATGCTTGATCTGTGAGATAGCTTGACAATTCGAAGTTGCTGGAGCGCCTGCGTCTGTTAAAGGACGTTCAGAGGTAGTGTGCCGGTGTGGGGATATTTCTGAACACTGGTATGTGATCCTTATCTCCAAGAAATATGGAATTTCGTTTATATATTTTTAATATTCGTTAATATCCTAATTTCACAGGGAGTTCGTTATATTAACTTATTAATTAATATTTTTACCAAGGTTCGATGCAAAAAGCGTTTATTGTATTACGCAAGAATATTAACGTTTTTTTTATAAAAATATAATCAATCAGAAATATTAATTATCATACCCTCTCTGGATTTCAACAGAAACAAGAACTTCTCAATGAGAAAAGAATGCTAACAATTTCCCAAGTTAAAGTACTCTATAATGTACATACTCTGTACGGAATGCATTTGCACAATTAACTACGTAATTCTGAACTTATTACTTCAAAAATTGAAGGAAAACGTAACTGTGCTTCTCATTTAAACGCAAACGACCACAAACGTCAACACGATGAAATTTTTAGCCACAAAGTGGCAAAATAAGCGCAAAGATCTCCTTAAGCGAAAAAGCACGAGCGCGGCAATCAGTGCTATTTGCTTAGCGTGGATACGTGAAATGATTCCCGTTGCTCTGCGTATTTGCGCATGACCCGCTCGAGCGGCTCCCAAAGAGTGGCGGCGCCGAGTGCACTGGACTCCATCGTTAACCGGCCACGAGGCATGCAAATCCCAGTCACCGTTCACTGCACACGGCAGCCCTGCCACGCCGCGCCGCGCTGCGCTGCACGGAGAGAAGAACGCGCGGAGCGTGGGGGACGGGGGTAATATTTGTCGAGCCAATTTGCGGCGAATGAAGGGAGGGTCAGTGCTTCATTACGGTAACTGGCGGCCGCAGAGGTTCAACGTCCGCGGCGCTCGCGCGGGCCCTCACCGCCGGGAACGCGCGTTCGGCCGGGAGTTGTTGCCAGCGGACGTCGCTTTTCGGCGCATGTAGAGCGGTCGCCCGGCACGAACTGCAATGTGGAGATACACCGTTCGTCTATTTGTGGACTCACAATTAATGCCCTTTCATTCTCTACAGACTCTCCCTGATCCTTTCGTGCATTCCTTTTCCTCTCCTGCTCCCTCCACTCTTGCACGATCAGAAATTCGGTGTGCCTGTTGGTCCTCTCCCACTCTAGTTTGCAATCCAGAATGGTCACAATTGATTGGGTGCTCTTCAAATAAATTGCTGGCGCTCTCCGTAGCGCCGCACATCGACAACAAAGACCATTGGCAGCACTGGAATGCGAGGTCCTCTTTCATTTACGTCGTAATAATAACGTAAAACTAAACGCTACAATCGTTCTATGCTTGGGGTAGAGTATCTCATTTTCTAGAAGGAAATAATTAGTTAACACACTAATTATTTTTCGATAAAATAATGTTTATGTGTTTCTATTTGTCGACCACATTAATCTAGAAGTAAATCCTTCGTTAGGTTTAATTTTGTAATATGCTTTGCCACTTTCATTTCGTTGCGGCAAGGCATTCACTGCACCCATTGTTTGTAAACTGCAGGATCTCCAGTGCTACGGAGGCAATGCCAAGGGCGCGGGTAGACGCGGCAGAGGCGCGACGGCAGGAGAGAGGTGGAAGTCAAGACGCTCCCACGGGAGTCTCCACTCTCGACGCCCCCGCTGACACTGCCGCTGCCATCGCCACCACCAGGCGATGATTTGCATATAAAGTTCCTTCGGCAGCAGAGTGGAGCAGCGGCCGGGGCGGGAGGCCGCGGGTCGAGGGCCCAGAGCGGGGGCGGGGTCGTTGCGTATTCCGCTGGGTGCTCCGCGCCGCTCGCCTCCAACTCCCACGTCCAGGCCCCGCGGATCCTCTGCGCAGTCTCTTCGCGCCCGGTACTCTGTCATCCAGCGCATTCTTTGCCACGCCCCCATGTGCTTCTGCATTTAGCCTCGATATACCACCTTGCTCGCATGTCTATTCGTAACAACTCCTTTCGCAGCTTTCGTGTATACTCGAACTATTATGATCTTATTATCCTATTGTTGGCTTCTTTTTCTTGAGATTTCAATGCTTGACAATACTTTGTTTGAGTCACATAAAAAGTCTGAAAATCCGAAACAATATCACCATTAGGAGTTATGAAATAATACATTTTTACGATGTGCGAAAAACATTATAAAGTGAGCAAGTGTATTTTTAAGTATTTTCTACAGACACTACATTACTTGTACAGAAAACACTGAGACATTTCGAAACCAGAATTCTGTAAGTACGTGAATCAGTGTAAGGTGTTTAGGACTTTATTATGTAGTTCGTTCATAAGTATAACAAAATAATAAGGAAAATTTAGCTCAAAGCTTATTTCCTAGAGCATTGTAACCTCTGTCTTTTCACACGTATCTCTGTTCTTCGAGATCTATTATCAGGATAGTCAGAGGCAAGAAGTCAAACTCAATAATGCGTTAAGACAACAACAAACATTTCTATTCCTTAGAGCAATTTGCGCCGTGTCCGTACAGTCTGCTCTTATCGAGAAAGATCGAACCTCACCACAACAACACCAAACCATACCACTGAGCCTCCTGCTTGTGCGTCAGCTTGTTCGAACAGGAGTTTTCTCGGCACTACCCTGTCGATCTACAGCTCTCCAAATCGCGAAACGGCGAATCCGCTGTTCAGACCCGTCAAACCGGCCAACCTAACTGAATCCCGCGTTTCCCGAGCGATTTAATTTCGTTTTTTCTCAAGAGAGCTTCCGTTGTGGTGGCAGCGACGGCACTGACCTTAGCTTCCCGCGCCGTTTTCAGCGGAAACCTCAAAGGGAATCAAGAGAGAGAGAGAGAGAGAGAGAGAGAGAGACAGTAAGACAGACAGACAGACGGACGGACGGAGTATGAGAGAAAGGACTGAGAGTGGTAGACGATACGGGTGATGTGCAGAGGCGCGTGACGTTCAAGACACTACGAGGCTTATCAGGGCAAAACAAAACTATGCTAGATAAAAAGATAAAGGAGAAGTCAATCGAGGATATACTGTTGAGAAGAAAGAAAAGTTCGACGCGGCGGAACGAGGCAGACGAAAGCAAGTAATTTTAAACCAAAATGCAGAGATGTGTCAGAAGGAACCAGATGTAAAATTGGGGAAATCTCCGACGAATATTCTTGGGAAGTGCCGATGCGACGTGGATAAGAGCAGAATGATAACGAAAGGAAGTATGAACACATCGGTCATAGGAAAGGGGCGAAAGGGAGATCAGCGCGAAAATGGAAGTGGCAAGGTCGGGTGGTCAAGAGACGGCGGAGGGCAGGGTAGCCTGGGCGCCTTCCTCTTCGCTGCAATTGGATTTGCAGGCAGCGGCGCGACCGCGGCCACAAGCGTCCGTCCGGCTAGGGGCCGCTCTCACAGCCCGGCTTCCCAACTCTCGCCCTCTTCACAGAGCTGTTTGATTCGCGACATCAAAGATTCCATGCATTCGACGCTCGACCGTATTCGAGTTACATTGAAATCGGCATCGTGGCGGGCGTCTCAAATGACATGTGCGTCTCGTTGTACTCTTACAAAGTCAGCATTGTACCCGTACAAAGTATCGTTTTTTCGCGGTTTATGAATCTTTTCAATAAATGTTTTCTGTTACTTTTTCTTTTTGTCGTATTTTGTAGATAAACAAACGACGCCGACATTCGTTTCGCGTACGTCTCGCTGCACCAAAGCCACGGTAGTGGCGCAACGTATGTCGGAACTACGGGGCGCCGCATTAACGGGAAAACAACACTTATACTGAACCTGCCTGGGCACGACTAGCGACTCACCGACTCTTCGGCTCACAGTTAGATATTGTATATCGATAATATGGTTATTCCATGTACTTCTCAATATCCTGATTTCTACGACTTTTTTATTTAATGACTGACGGAATAAAAATGTACTTCCACGCTTTTTAAACAAAGAATGTCATTAATATGTACGGTGTACAGCAGTTACATGCCTCAGAGCAAGACATTCAAACTTCACAATCAACATTATCAATGAAGTGTTCTGTATTAATGTTTTTCCTTCTTCACTATCTTGTGTCTTCCATCAAGATGCAAATAAGAGCTCATGGCCATCGGAATACATCTCAACGTAAAAGGAACAAAAGCCGCACTTGGTTGGAGCGAGTCCTCTCTCTGGAGGGTACAGGCATTCGAGCATTACAAGTTCATTAACTGCACCAGCATGCGCCCCCCCCTAGCGCTGCATATGCAGTAGGGGCCACCTCCCCGGGCAATAACTGACTCTGCCGAGAGAGTCTTAGTTAACTGACGAAGTTGGGATAAACTCGTACGCACAAGTCGGACGTGCTTCTGGCAACGAAAAACAGACGTCGCGGAACCGAGAAAAGAGAAAGATGGGGAGGGCCTTCAGAGAAAAAACTAATAGATAGGTCTTCACGGAATATATGCAAATACGTTTGTTTATTTTTCAATTATTTATCCAAAATGTTGGTAAGAAAAAAATCAAATTCGAATATATGTCGAAAATTTATTTAGACTTGATCGTTATAACTTAGGGGCTATAAATTTCATTTTATAAAATAAAATAGTGTCCCATGAGTGGTGCATTGTGACCTGCCACATGGGTCTTCTGTCCATATCCCCATACCCCTCCACCCATCATCACTCGTGAAATATGACCCGGAAATGACGTCTCTGATATCTCCCGAACTGTAGATCACCTTTCTTGTACTGCCGAGCATCCAAAGTCAGACGAACTACACGGCGGCCGAACCTCCCAGCAACTCCGCGTGCCTGCGCGAGAGATCGCGTGAGACCCCGGCGCCACCCGAGCTGCAGCCATGCAGCCGCCACGCCCTCGCAGCACACGCGCCGTTCGAGAGAGTCCATCTCCGCCTCGCGTCGCGCCGTCCCCTCCCGTTCCGCCCTGCATTGCCCTGCACTGCCCCGCCCCGCGCACTCGCGTCACGCACCGCGCCAACACGCCCCCCGCTGCTCCTGTCACCGCCCCGCCCCGCACCTCACCGGCCCTGCCCCACGCCGCTCCGCCCCGCCCCGCCCCGCAACACCCCGTGTCCATCCCGCGCCGTCCCGTCCCACGCCCCCAGTGCCGCGTCGGTCTGTCCCGCGCCGACCCCCACCCTGCGCCTCTCCGCCACGGCCTTGCGTAAACCTCGGGGCCGCAGTCGCGACCCGGGCGAGGCAGTCTGCGAGGCGGCGGCGACTGCCGCGGCGTAGGCGAAACTGGCAACGCGCCGCGCCAGAAACCGCAAAGAGAACATGTGGCAAATTGCAGTCGTATGTCTTCAATCTCCAGCATTCAACCACTCGTGGGCAACAACATGTAGGCTTGAGCATTAAGGGGAAGAATAGTATGATCCAGGAGATGTAAGAAATTACTCGGAAGTCTAAATGAAGTAAGACTAATCATTTATAAGCACATATTGTGGTTTCATATCTATAAATTATTTTCAGAAATAAAGAAAAAGAATATAGGGGTAGTGCATACAAATGAAGAAAAATCACGATGGACTGAATCTGCCATAATAAACGGTTTAATATTTTTATTGTTCATTTCTTATTTCGAAAATATATTTCCCTGTATATCAGTTAAGCAGCCTGATACACCATTTGAGTAATTTATAATTCCACAAAACTGTTCGTTTATGAATGATACCTAATTATTTATTACATTTCCATAATGTATATATTAAAAACAATAATAAACATTTGATTGTTTCTCTATCCTTTGCAAAAATATTCGCAATACTGAGATGTTATTTTCTCAAAAATCTAGACCCATCATCACCGAAACTAAATAAGCAGACGTTTGGCACATCTGTTCTGAATCCACTTAAAAACAAATTTGCTCGAGTCTTCGCCCAACATTTCATCTCAAAAGGAAAAGCGAGGAGACATGGCGTTCCTGCGCAGATTAACTTCGAGATGTAACGAAATCAACCCCGGACTTCGAACCAAATAAAAAAGCGACTGGCAGCGAACCAAAAGCAAAAAGGAGCGGAAATGTTTAGGAAAAGGCGAATCTGAATCTGAAGGAGAAACGCGTTCATTAGCATACAGCGTTTCGTTCCGAAGTGCAGCGACTCGCAAAGCAACAGCAAAATTGTCGGCGACGGCGGTGAGGGCGGCCGCTTGACCCTTGATGCACTTAACATTTTCTTGACCATTAATAGTTGGAGTTCCTTTTTCTCTGATTCTTTAATCCTCTCGAGGGTTTGAACAGATGTCCACGTATTTTCAGATTTTCCCAACCTTTTCTAGAGCATGAGCCATATGGACGATGAGGAATCAGTCCATTAATCGGCCCGTGAGTTTAATAATGACTAACCCTAAAAATCACTCTCTCAAATCACTCGTGGGTGTACTTTTCCGATATTCTGAACTTTTTCTCCTCTACTGAATGTTTTTCTCTTCTTCTGAAAGAAGGATCCGAAGCTTCAGAGTCCATACCAATGGATTCTGCCCTGATATTCTTCAGGAAAAGATAATTGAAAGATATGACTGAAGCGATTCGAGGAGTCTGTATATTACTGAAGTGATTCGAGGAGTCGTGCGCATTTACTGTGTGCATTTCACAATTATAAACTTACTACACAATCTGTGCTTCAAGCAATGTAATAATTCTCTACACAATTTGTTTCTCGATGATCCAAAAAGTAAACACGTGACTACGATAGTGCATGAACTACACATTTTGTAGAGATGAGCTACAATCATATGAATATCGAGATGTTACTGGCTTGAAAGAAAATAAAACTCCTTCGAACAAAGGCTGTTGACCCAAAAGCACTCATCATACTCTTGCATACGAGACGCAAAACAAGAAGAAGGAAAATTGTGGTTTCCTTGTATTGTCAAAAAGAAGTAGACGAGTAGTACTTCCTAGTAGCTTGCAGAAGCAAAAATACTATTGTTGAGTGTGTGAAAAATTGAGCCCTAAATCAGCAAAAATTGGCTCTTTTGAAACAGCACCTCGGAATACTGAAGTTTCTTTCTTCCTCGTCGCATGACGTAGGCTATGACGTAAGCAGTGCATATGAGAATTTAATCGCAATATTAGGTACGAGAAATTGCAGATTACATAATCAAATATTTTCATTTTTCAGACAAAATCGAAACTGTTTCATTACTTTCATACTTTTCCAATCTAGAAATCATTTACATCCCTCACATGGCCAGAGTCTTTGTAGTTTTTCGTCAATTTATGAATGTGTTTGAAATAAGTAATATAGATATTTTTGATTTTTTTTTCGAATTCCCGGATATATAACGAAAACACAGGTATCTCTCACATGGCCGACGGCTACAAAGTTTTCATTCATTCATTCATTCATTCTGCGCGCAAAGGAAATTAGTAATTTAGATAGATGAACGTTCTAGCTGAGACATACATATTCCCTGCATTGATGAGCAGTTACGAATTGGAATTATAAGAAAACGATGGTATTGCAAACAGGACTCTATAAAGCTTCAAACCAATAAAATCTTGCAATCGTAGGCTTCTGCGACCAGAGTCATATGAGAGCTCTCGGCGTCCGGATGACATCGCGAAGAGGGCAGCGATGTCGGTTCGACCAATCATATCGTGGTCTTCTTCAGGGCTGGAGAGCTCCAGGATGTTGGACGCTGTTTTTTTATACTGTGTGGCTGTGTAGGAAGCTAATAAAATCTTGTCACCCTAGTGTCTGTCTCCGGTCAGGAGCAGGGCCGGAGGAGTAGCAAGCGGCGCGGGTCTGCGCCCGCCCGCAAGCCTCGCGAAGGCGAAGCGGCCGGCAGCTTCATTTCGCATCGCGCAGCTGCTGCGGACGGCCCCTCCACGTTACAAAAGGCCGTTACATTAAGACAGCACCAGCCTCTCTCCCTCGCTTCCGCGGCCCCGGCCCCGGCCCCGGCCGACGGCACGGGGCAAAAAAGAAACAGAAACATTAAATTTACTTCCGAGAGCCAGCGGCTCAACGAGCAAGGATAACATGCGTCGAGATAATCGAGAAGTTACTAAACGGAGCTGGGTTGAATTTATGTCTTCTCAAGCCAGGTCACAATCGGCCAGCAATTTAAAATATGTTGTAAAGATTCACAACGTTGTATTAAAAATATAAAGGGAGAAGAAATAAAAGAACTAATTTCGAAGTTTCGCGTTGGACGAAGAAAAAAATTAACCCACAAATTTCACGCTCATTTTCAATCCCGTAGAAACAAATCCAACACTTTCAATACCAGAGGAACCGCAACAGTTTAACAGTAATGCATCATTGTGAATTTCACTTTTAGATTCGCCTGAGACATGTGTTTATCATTTTTTAATATTATGTTATTCCGTCTTTCATTAATGAATATTTCTTTGCAGTAAATATACTTCACCTAGCAAAAGTAAACGAGTCTTAATGCACACGACAGTTGTCACAATTTATTCTCTCCAATTTAAAAAAATATCTATGACAGGCGCATGATCTTCGCAGTTCTATATATTATACAAGGTGAGAAACTGAAAGTAAAAACAAAGAAAAAAGTTAAACCCAACAAATCTTAGGAACTAAATATCCGACTATCGATTCGAATGCACGCCGACACCCATTACTCCGAAGCAACAGAGAACAACGGGACAAAAGAAAATCCGATATTCACGAAGAAAATAAAAGGAGTCCTGCTCGATCCCGTGTCAGAACCGCAGTTATTTGGGCGGCTTGATGAAAAGCAGGAACGCAATCTGTGAACCAAAACAATACCACCGCGCTGCCGTCCCCAGGGTTTGAGGCGTGGGATGGAGGGCGGTGTTCAGCTAGAAGCCAATACCGAAAGCACAATGCGTTTCGGACGCACGGCGCAACGGCGCCGCGCACTCACAGGAGAATTTGCGATTGCGAATTCCGCTTCCGCAATATCGCGACGGACGGCGCACGGACGCGCCGGCGCTACCAACGCAGCAGCAGCGAAAAACAATAAAATATGTTTATTCTCGCGCCGTCGCGGCCGCCGTTCGCCGCGCGTAATGGAACACAAACAGAGCGGTGCGGCTGTCGATCGCCAGCGTCGGCGTTGGCAACGGTGACGGCGGGGAGGGAGGGCGGAGGCGGCGGGGACTACGGGAACGGCGGGGACAGCGACGGTGGCGAAGGCAGCGACGGTGGCTAGGGTAGCTAGAGCCTCAAAGGCTGCAGGGATGGCGGGGGAGGGAACGGCGGAGGGACGGTTCCGACCGTTCTGGCAAATACTGAACAGGCGTTTGTATCAGGGGTGACGGATTTGGCGATGGGAACTGTGACAATGACAGCGTTGGAGGTAGCGTCCGATGCTACAGCAATAAATTACAAAGAATGAGGCGCTTCGGATCAATCGCATTCCAAAGCTGGCGGTCAGTGGTGCTGCGTATGCAGATTAGGTCGCTGATTTCGATGCGCAGGCGAATGCGCGTAGAGCATGGACACCTAATGCAGACTACGCTCCAAAATGACAGGACGGCTTTCCAGGTCGAGCTTTCCAGGTCTAGTAAGGTGGTCGGCGTTTTCTCACTTGTACTAGAAAGATTTCCAGCTTCTTTTTACGCTCTTGTCCTTGAAAAAAATTCAATAATGAGAGGCGTAAATGATCAAATGAGAGGAATATCAAACCAAATTCTTGGTATAAGTACTCGTAATTGTGGGCTAAAAACAATAATTCGTAATGAACTAATGTGAAAGTGCATTACGGTAAAAAAAGCCGAAAATCAGGTACCTATATATTTTTCTCCCAACAGACATTATTAAATTCAATTTTCGGTAACGATTATCTGATGTATATAATTTCCCTTCAATTTACTAATTTACACAGGCGGTGCCCCTGTGAGACATGAATAGATTCAAAGATTAACATTATCCAGGTTCTAAAACTTTCCTCAATATTCTACATCCATCACAAAATAAAGGGATATTTTGGGTAATAACATATGAGCGTGCAAGCTTCCACAATAACGAGATGAATGTATTAATTTCCCACATATCAATTATGAAAATACAAATCAAAAAGGAACATATTTAATAATACCCTTCCACTATTATGAACTCATATAAGACGTTCATTCGGTGTCAACATTTATTTAAATTGTTCTTAAACGAATGACAATAGATACAGTAATGTAGTCGATGGAAGAATACGATACAAAGGTTTTACGAGAGGACGGAGATCGTCATTTGTTTGCCAGACTGTACTCGCGTGCAGATGTGGCGCGATCTGCAGCAGGGTTATGTGCGTCGATATCGGTTCGTGGTCGTTTCAGAGGCGTGATAAATGTGATCCTAAAGCCCTAAGATAACAGAATCTAACAACCGTGGGTTCATAACGGCGATCGTTTGCGTATCAAGTCAGTTAAAACACACATCCAGTTGTTTCGGATTCTGAACAGGTGACGCCTCTATTAAACATACTCATAGCACACACATCGTCCAATGCACAAAATAGAACTAAATGAACAAAGGCAGCAAGTGCTTCCACAACTGCCTCCATCGACACAGACAAGAAACACTGCGCATTATAATAATGTGACAATAGTCTGGAACGTATTTACCCCTTTGTTACAAGCGACAGCATACGAAACCTATCTATTTCTTCAATAACCTACGAACGAACAATCTATTTACATACATTAACGCCAGTGAACATCTGCTGACACGCTTACGCCATTTACGACAGGATATGAGCGATTAAGCGAACGCACTTAAGGTTAAGTTCACTTCCCGACCTTCACCCAGTCTCGACCTCCCGCAAAAAGGCCGCCTGGCACGACACGAAATACAGAGGGCCTTGCACGCGGTTGGAGGCCCCCTCCCCTTCCCTCCGCGGCCCAGCCTCACGACAGAGGCCGCGATTCCTCGTGTCGCCTCACGTCGCAGGAAACGGCGCTCGACGCGCTCTTCAAGAAGCACCTCACAATTTGTATTCGCGGAGTGCTCTACAAATGGCCACTCAACATATGAGCATTTGCGTTTCAAAACTGTTCTTGGCTGCCCCGACGACAGCGTTACGGTCGTCAAGAACTTAATGAAAGGATGTCTAAAAGGAAGACATGAAAGGACGTTTGTTTTTTATTCATTTTATTTACTTACAATTAAACAAACGTTATTCAGACATTTTTACAGTTTAGTTGCTGAAACGTTGGTACACCAACGTTCCATGCGGCGTTTTGACAGCCAAAAACAATCATCTGATTCTCGTCGCAGAAGCCAATGACATAATATTCAAGGCTTGATATGACCAAGTTCTTCTTACATAAACTTTGTGAAACGCTTTTACCCCATTTGGCATTTCCTTCCCAATGAGATCGAACATAGTTCATGAAATAGTTCACCAAACAATTGATAATGCAAAAATACAAGGATGAATTAGTAATGTGTTAAATAGTTTTTCACTATTCGATCTCTCTCTCTCTCTCTCTCTCTCTCTCTCTCTATCGCACTTCAAGCTGGATTGTACTTTTATTTTGGGAGAAGCCCCGTAGCCCGCCTTTAGCTATGCACTAGTAACGAGACATTATCAAATCTTGCATGGATATTGACTAGTTGTAGAATAATTTAGAAGAAGCTAAACAGGAGAATGAACCACTGCTTTTTTCCCTTGTGCACTACATATAATGCAGTCTGAAATGAAAAAGTGTAAAGGTTTTATTACTATATCCAAAACAAATGTATATTAAAAACGTTCTAGAAGTATTTGGTAAATTATTAAAGCAATTTTTAACACTTGGCAAGACACGCTCTTGATTAAATTTTTCATTTTATAATAATTTCCAAGGGTTTTCATATTGCGTGTAGTTTGATGAAATACAAATTTATATTGCTGGATATGGTATGACAAACAAGTCGAACTTAATGTATTCTGTTTTTATCTTTCTTTGCATTTTGCTCTGAGCAGGATGGGCTTGTATGCTTGCGTAACTAGACACAACACAACTCTAGTTACCTAGTTCAAACTTTTCATCACGTAATACCAAAATGTATCACTTGATACTTTTGATATCAATATTTATTTTTATTTTGATATCGATATTTAATTTTACGCCTAACATTAACGCAAAACGATCACTAAAAAAATCATGATAAATCACATGGTAAGATCCACAATGTGAGGAAATTCGTTCAATCACTGCACACAATGTGACCTATTCTATTTATTTAGTGTTGAAAGCCCACAATTTAAACTTTCGGTTAGAAACCGATTAATTGTTCCCACTAGTTTGAGAAAATCATTGGTGCATCAGAAATGAACGCAAAACATATTCTATGATACATGTTTTCGTCCGCAAAAAACAGCAACATGAAAATATCTAAAATACAGTTGATTATACAATAAAAAAGAAGTATTTCCTATGTTCGATAACGCATTGGAATTTTAATTCGTATCAGGGAGAACACAGCTCTACCATGAAAATAACGCATCAACCGAAAACCTTACACATCAAAAGAGAAGAGCTTATCGAAACACTAACGATAAAAACACGTTATGGGTAATATAGGAATGTAAAATTATTTTATGATTGTAGACTGCACACAATCTTCTTTCAAACACTCGAAGAACATGCATGAAGGGACAGTTTTCAAAATTACACAAATATTACACCATTTTCTCGTGTAAAATAAAAAACGATAATAAATGGTTGTTATTAGAAATAAGAAAGAGTTGTCATTGTCTTGCACCAATTTTGATCCATAGATTTCATTGGTTCATTCATTAACAAATCGTCGAGAGACAAAATAGCTGATAAAAGATCTGAATTTCAACCAGTTTAGTAAGGAATTACAATGGTCACTTCCAGGTTACGACTGACCCTGCTAGTCCCACACATCGAATGTTTCTTCCCCCTCCACAAGGTTGCTCGACATTTCCAACCGTTGATTTCAATTTGGCATCAGCAACGCCGTAGCGCCTTCTACTGAATGAGCTCGGCTCGTGGGGAAGGCCGCAGAGTCCACGACGGCGTCCGAGGGGGGCGGCAACGAAAGGGCGGGTCCGCGCGTTCAGTCGCCTCGCGAGAAGTGGGAAGTGCGCGGACACACAACTGGATAATAAACGGACTTCCGCACGCTGGCCGTCGTGCCGGGGCAAAGCGTGGAAGGTTGGGGGAGGGGGGCAGAGAGACCAGCAGCAGAGTGGTCGGTGGCCGGTGACGAGAAGAGGACGTAGCAGGCGAATGGGGGGGGGGGAGCGGAGAGTCGCCTGCGGAAGAGCTCGTGTGGAGCTGCAGGACGCAGCGGAGTGTAGTGTGTACAACGGTGATACTGATGGCGGCGGTGACTGCAGTGGGTTCTGCCAGGGTGAGAGCGGTATCGGAGACGGCGGGGCGAGAAAGGCCGGTGTGGGGGGCGTAGCAATGACGGCGGGGGTGAGAGGCGCGGTGGCGTCAAAGAGTGACGCAGGGGTGGGACCGAGACAGTGAGAGGGGGACTGCGTGGGCGGAGGCGGTGTCATTCCGCCCCGCGAGAGGACTTCCGCCGTCCTCGACGCGCGCGTCTCCATTTGCGCCGTTGTCGCCCACGCACTTCCAAGTTGCCGAGAAGCATCCGCACTGATCTCAGAGTGAGTTGCGGAGTAGTATTGCTAAGCTGTCTGCTGGCGGGGACTATTGTCGCAGAGGGAGAGGCAGGGGCATATTGTCGCAGGGTAAAGCCGTATGGGTTCTGGTTCCAACTTCACGGAACATGAATTTGAAAGTAATTGTCCTACATTCATTCGGATAAATATTGAATGAAATACATCACGTCTTTTTCAGCAAGGTTATTTTTAAGAAAATTTAACATTTTTTATCAACTTCACTGAGAACTGGCAGGACTAAAAAAAATTGAAAAACCAAATTAAAATTTTGCGTACAGATTTATCGCAATGTACTTGAACGTTTCACGTCGATAACTAGATTTATTTTCGAATTATGATGAAAAACATTTTCTGTTGCACCGACACCTTAAATTTCGTTTCCTCAAATTGAACATTTACAAATTGGTTTTAAAGATAACTTCTGAACTAATGCATGGATATGTTACTATTTATAAAAAAAATATTATAGGATGGAATGTATACAACATGAACATATTCAATGGTTTAGCTACTTTTTTTTAATTTATGAGATTTTTATTAATGAAAACGAGTAATTATGATATTCAATAAAAAATGTAGAATAAAACTTGTTTAGAATATCCTGGTAGTTATAATCCTGGTTCTTTTGGTACATACACTATTGCTCTATTGTTTCCAATTAACATAAAGGAAAAAATATCATATGGGATTTTATTAGTTGAACAGGAAATAGCAAAAATTTTGAAGAAGTACAATTTAAATAAGAATAAATTGGATATCTTCAATATTTTGGTGAATCGAAAAATCATTTCTCATTAATAAACAGACAAGTAAAAAAGTCACACAAAAGAATGGGTGTAAAGTACGTTTAGTCGAAAAATGTTCTATTCGATTGCTGTATCTACCTCATTGAATACATTACATTATTAGCGGCGATGCCGTGATATTATTGACATTGTTCTAAGTAGATACGAGAGTCGACGTTCAACTACAAATTGTGCATATTGTGAGAATTACTGACAGTGATTAAAATGTAAAGGTCCTGAAGGTCCCCAGCTGACTTGAAGGAAGAAACATTGGTTGTAACCTGCTGAAATGAAGCAATATCATCTTCGCCTTTTTAGACGTTAATACACTTTTTTTCCCTAGAGCTTTTATCCAGCCGACAGCCGGTTGCCCTTTACGTCCCGAAGGGACGCATATTCGACCATATACTAGACAAACACTCTTACGGGCTCCTCTGATCTGGGGTCAGCAGAACGCGAGGCCCTCCGCGACAACACACACAAAGTCAAGGGACAAATAGCCATGCCCAAGGCGGGACTCGAACCCGCGACCCTTCGGACCGAAGCGCTGAGTCGGTACTCGCTCTTAGCCACCTCGTCCATCCACGTCGGCATACACTCTTTTTTAAGGTTCCTTAATGAACTCGTCAGTGACGTGAGTTGTTTTCGAACGCCTGGCATATAGGCAACCTTCTACACGGCCGGACTTCAATCAGCTGGCTTTTTCCTCGCAGAAACCACTTGCAGGCTATAGTAGAGAAGCACCTAGAAGTATACAGTGTAGTTTCGAAACATTCTCTTGCCTTGGTTGAACATCTCTTACGCTGGATATGTTTTTAAAATAAAACGCCTAACTTTTTGCGACCATATATTCATCGTATAATTAGTCAATTTTCAATAAAAATAACTGCCAAATATTCTTAATATCACTGAGCTAGTTACAGTACTGTTATCTTATCAAATTTATATCCAAAAATAAATAATTCCTCGAATTTTGTCGCCGGGAAATTACGCAAAAAATGTCTTCATCAGAAGCAGCGTGAGTAGAATGTTTTAACGCAAAAAAATGACAAGTTGTGCTGAATTTTATATTTCGCGAGACGAATACAAAACGGGAGAACAATCTCAGTTAAAACATTTAACCTCCAGAGAGCGTTTCCTCCTCCCCCAAAACGGTGCTGATCCACGAAACTAATCGAAAAAGCAAAAAGTGCAATCGCGCGAACAGCACCGACCTCCACATCCGCCCATTTTCGCCGCTTCGCTCTATTGCTGCTCGTCCTCTGAGAGTTCGCTATTCCCATTGGAACGCGTAGATCCTATCAGCAGAATCCGGGCCGTCTGTTGCCTGGAGTCGTTTCGGAAAATTCGTACCGGAAACAGAATTTTCGCATCGGAGAGGGAGCAAAAAGGTCGCATCCCTTCTGAACGCGAATCTACGCGTTTGGAGGTTAAAGCAACGCGCACAACAGCGAATAATGCAGGATTGGCCAGCGATCGGTGACCACCCTCGCCGACTGGGACCCGCCCGGTCGCCGGCGCCACCCAAGGAGAAGGCGCATCCATCGATATCTCGCAGCCGTCTAGATTGGAGACACGATTACGAGACGGGCGTAATTACGTTCATTAGCATTAAGCGAGTTTGGAGTAAACGCATTATCTATCGACTAATCACTGCGCAACGCGCCCGAAGATTGTCCTAATGAAGATTGCCTGGCGGCTCCTGAGCTACGAGGCTGTGCGGGGGCGGGGCGCAGCGCCGGCGGACGGGCGGGCCGACGGGCTGACAAAGACGGCGCCATTAGCCGAGTCTCCGCTCGCGACGCGACGCGGCGCGGCGCGGGCGCCTTCGCGGAAATGAAGTGCGCGAGATAAAGACGCGCCGGTCGACTGCGCGATAAGACGCGCGCGCGCGCGGAGTGTGTCACGCCCGCGACTCGCTGATGCGCCCCAACGAAGGCGGGCGGCAGCGCCGGCACAGGCGCCAGCGGCGACAAACATCTTGGCGATCAATAGCCCAGGCGCCACCAGCCGGGGGTGGTGGGATGGCAGCGGCGAATGGAGTGCTGGTGGTGGTGGTGGAGGCGCAGGGGATGGGATGGAGGAGATATGGCGGCGGGGCGTTGAGCAATGGGAAACAGAAAGGAACGTGGATGCGCGTCCAGGGCAGCAGGAAAAAAGCTGTGTAGGAGAAAGTCCATGGGTGGCTGACAATGGCGGCACTAACCACGCAGTAATAATCACCAGTTGTGATAAGAATTGAATGATATTGTGAAATGTGTGTAGGCCGACTCCAGATACAATTACACATTCGTTCTACCACATAGCATAGGTTTCAGCACAGCTGAAACTTATGCCTCTACCAGTTTACAATAAAATATCTTGCATTACCATCTTACTTTAAAATTATCTTATTCACTAAAAATCCTTACATATCACACAACAAACCTATAATATTTACACAATGAAATGGTCATAATGATTCAAGAACAATATTGCCATATCAAAGCCGGAATAAATCTCATATTAATTTGAATTTCAACTCAGAAAGAATTCCCGGGGAAAATAACAGGAAACGGAAAATAATAGGAAATCGTACGGGGGAAATCCTGGGAAAAATAACAGGAAACGGGAAAATAACAGGAAATCTTAAAACTTTAATAGACCTGCAGAAAAGTAATAACATTTACAATATTTTACACACAACCTACGACACCAGGAAAACCATACAAAAAATCAGTTTAATAAAATGCATACAACGCTGAGAAAATGTACTTTATTATAGTAAAATTATGTCATTTCTTCTCGATGCGACTCAATGTAATAAAAAAAATGACGAGACAGTCTAGAAAAATACGTTTTCGCTCTATTTTATTATATTAAATCATTTCTTGGCAGATGTGTTGAAAACAAGAGTACAATTGCTACATTAGTTTTTAAACACGCCGGATTTGCATACTTGGCGATTATTTCGAACAGTTTATCAAAATATTATTTACAAAGTTATTTGTGAAGGCATAATAAACAAATTCATTATTATCAATCATTCTGTAGTTTTGTAAGATGACACATTATGCCAAAGTTTAAAGTGTTGATTTTGTATTTACCTCATTAAAACACACAAAAGCTTTTTTCACACAAATTAACCATTGAAATAGCATCAACCCTTGATTAAAAGCACGTGCTCGCTAAATTCCGATGTGAACAGTGAACAGAAATACTGGGGACATGTCGTAAGGTGTCAGTCTAGATTAGACGGGGACGTGCTAGGAAGCGGCGAGGATATTCACATCGGGGTTAGAATGGGGAGTGACGGGGGCGCTCGAGGCAATTGGACGCGATAATTACCCGAGGTGGCAGATTGCGGGGCGGCGGCTGGTGTCCTCAAATTCACGAGCTGTCGGAGAGGTCGGCGAGAGGAGGCAGCCACGCAGGGAGGTGCAGAACGCCGCTGGGTTGGTGGAGGAAATCTCTCCGGGGTCCAACAGACGCGACTTTAACTAGTAATTCCCTGCTCGACTGCGTATTCACTGTGCAAAGTGAATTTTGCATTACATGTGCATTACATTACAAAGTGAATTTCGCATTACATTTTCGCATTACATGCCGAAAACGAAAATAAGTTTAGCACTGGGTTGTGAGATGCCTCATATTAAATTCGAAATAGGAGCAACAATTAAAGAAATAACAGTTTAGAAAGAAACTCGTTTTAAAAGATGAGAATAAATGGGCGCATGTGGTACGAACGGTTGTAGAGATGAGTTGAAGGAGACTGCGACAGTCTGTCAGGCAGTCGATGCTGAATGTCACCCTGGGGTCAGGGCATTCGGCGGCAGCAGCGGTGGCGGCGGCGCCAGCCGCAATTGGACGCGTTAATTACACGAGGTGGCGAGATGCGGTGGGAGGTGTCCGCAGTGGGCGGGGACAGACAGTTGCGTGCGGGGTGGAGACGACCCGAGGCACGGGTGAAGGGCGCCACCGAGCTTCATAATCCAAATAGGAGTTTGGTGGGTAAACGAAGAAATTATCTCCGTCGCTTTACATGTTTTGGGAGGTGCTGAATCTAAATGTCAATTTTGTCACCTCGTGAATGTTGTATGTTCTAAAAAAGTTCAAAATAATGCAAAAATAGTATATTTTTTTATTTTTCGCTTATAATTTGAAAACTACACACTATTCATTAAAACATGACGTAATACAAATATAATTATATTTTATATAGTAAACTCTCGACAGCATGAACTCTCTTAACACGAATTTGACTGTAATACGAACAAAGGTTGGGCCCCGACAAAGAAACGTAACATTTATGAATGTATGTAAGCATATACTATGTATAATATGATAAAATAGATTTTTATTACACGAACACCGATTACTTCGACCCCCTGAAATTTGTGTTAATAAGGGCTTTACTCTATTACAGTAATATATAATTTTCCAGAATTAGCGTCTTCCCATGAAGAGACTAGTCTATCAGAGAACAGACACATAGCCCGTTTACTACTGATGTTGCTTTAGTTCGATGTTTTTTCTCTTCTTCGTCGTCTTCTTCTTCTCAGAACTCGTCTCTTGTGGGGGCTATGAGAGTTCATTGCTTGCGAAACATGAAACAGAACTTTCTTGCAGAAATGGTAGTTATCAGTTCATACCATTTCGATTTATTCCTAATTGTTTTTAATTTTGATGTAATTCGCATTTTGATGTTGAGGAAACAAACTTTTCTGTTTTACTCGCTTTGTGCTGTTATCTAGTGATTACAGACTTAAGTGATCCCAATAAAATTTGGGCGATCGTTGAGATATTGCATACATTATTTATCAGCTCAAAAAAACGAAAAGAAACTGCTATAAGCTCATTACAGTATACATCTCAACAGAAGAGAGCCCTGTTGCTGCAAATACCGTCGGAGAATCTGATTCTAATGATGTCCCCACCCCGAGGCATGGGAACGAGGGGAGCAGAAGGCCGCGTGACCCATTAACTTCCCTGCCCTTCGAGGCAGCTTGAGAGGCGGCGACAGTGGAAGCTGCAACGGTGGGTGAGAGGGTGGGAGTGAGGGCCGAGGGGCGGCGGGCAATGGCGCACCCGATCGGCGATCGATGGCTACAATTTATTAGAGTTAGCGCGTCTAATCTCCGGCGCGGGCGGACAGCGAGCGGGAGGGCCGTGGGCGCGCGGGTGGTGGCTGGCGAAGGGTGGGGCGGGGCGGAGCGGGAGGGAAGGGCGCGGACGAGGACGGTGCGCCGCGAATATTAAGAACGGCGTCCAAAAATGAGGGCAGCGGTAATTAGGCGATCGCTCACCCAGGACGGCAGACGAGCCCCGTCATTCATCGTTTCATCGAGACTCCCTCGTGTCCTGCGCAGCTACAGGGCTGTAGCAGCGGCTAACATGGCAGCAGACGGAGCTCAATAGCATTAACGCGCGTGGCAGCACGAAAGGCTTGTTTTCGGAAAATGAGGCTTTCAGGTGTTTTATAAAACGTGCTATAATGTTGAAAAGGAACAAGCTGTGATTCTGTGGCGTCATTCTCAAAGCTGTGCACGGATAAAAATGATTTCTCGAATACAAAACCTAACTGAAAACGTGTAAAAGGAAGAAGTCTGTTATATATTTACTGTCTCAGATACATATAAATAAGTGCACGCCAAAAACATTTGTTTCTAATAAATTTACATTTCACTTTTCGGAACTCGATTCACACTGTTTCATTCTTATTCTCTTACGAGCTTTCGCACTGCAGTAAAAAGGAAACGTAATAAAGAACTTACGTGAAGATAAAAAAACGACTTTCAGGAATTTAGGAATTAGATAGTTGATTAGTGAGTATTAATTTAAAGTCATTTGAATTACATTTCAAATAAAAGAAAATTAGGTCAAGCAACACAAACAACTGTCAAACACAATCATTATTCAACTTACAAACCCGGTGGAATATCAAAGCGTATCGGATTCTGGTAGAACTCGAATATAATTTATGACACGTATAGTACTCAATTCATGACTTCCAGCAGACAGATAAATAACAACTGAGACATCAAAAGATGCTCATCGTTCAAGTGATAATCAAAATATTGGTAAAAGCAATATCCTCTTGCATTAGCATTTACTACTTTACTACAGTACACCAACCTCACTAAACAGAGGTGGAATGGTAGCGCGCTGGCCGGTGCTCTACACACTGGAACATTATGACCCGCATCAAGCGGCTTGGCGAGGAGCTTGCGCTGGCGGCGGCGGTGGCGCGGCGGGAGCGTAATCCGCGAGCCCCGAGGGAGGATGCCGCCACCGGAAGCACAGCCGCGCGCCGGGCGGGCGCGCGGGCGGGGGCGAAGCTCCAGCGCGCGCTCTGAGCGTCTCCGCGGGATACGTACCTGCAACAAAATGCACACAGCGCGCGTAAAAAATACAGCAACATAAAGGCACACACGTTTTATTTTCATAAGGCACGATGAAGGGGAGAGGGTTCGCAGATTCAAATGTTTTGTGGGTGTTGGTACGATGTGTCGGTTGTCTATATTTATTTGTGAGGCATATTCTTTTTCACTTTCACATGCTGGCCTTGCTTTAATACAGCACGAATTCCAATGGATTTTACATAAACATGACTATATTTTTATTGAATTCCCTCTTCATTTAACTCGTTTAAAAATATGTACTTATACACTTATTTATTAACGTTGAACAATTTAATTTTATTGATTAACATTAATAAATTAAAGTTTTTTTAATTAAAATATTTTCACTTTTTCCAAAATTCCTGTCTCATCGTTAAACAATTGTTTAAAATTATCTGAATAATGATTTAAAACATTTTATTCTATTGTCTACAAAACAACATAGTGATATCTTTTAAGATGAAATGTTGAATTTGGACTTGGAAACTTCCCTAAACAATATCAATTAAATAATAATAGTGACCACTTTCGTTCATTTGCCATGCTTTCGTTTAAAAGAGATTTGAAATTTAAAATATTTGTATTACTATAATGTTTCCTCACTAGTGGCGTATTTCGGTATGTTTGATTTACTCGTTTGTTAATCACTTTCCTTATCGCAGTCATTGATTGATAGTTGCGGGCGCGTTAACTACTACCTAAAGGTATTGGCCCGTAAGTGTAGTGTATGATTTCCCTCTGGACGTGGCGGTGATCTTCCCCCGCTGGATAGTGAGATCCGGTGCCGATCTACGTCGGCTATTTGGGATTCCCTCAATTATCTCCCTCCAACGGGGCACCGCAGCAGACGAGACAAGCTCTAAACTCCAGACTGGTCCCCCGGCATGTGTGGTAGTGCAGTGCATATAAGTGTAAGTGTAAAAGTAAGCGATGAAGATAGGAGATGGACGGGGAAGGAAACATCGTGCGCGGTCCGTGGCCCGTTTGTTAGGATACTGCTCCGGCATTCACCCAGTGTTGATAAAAAAAAACACGGAAAACTACGGATCAGAGCAGTTGTCCGCTAGCATTCTCCTCCAGACAGCGACAGAACTCGACCTAGCTATTTAGCCAGTATCGAAAATCCTGCCACCGTCAGGACTCGAGTCTAGGACCTCCCGATCAGAGGCATTACAGTGATATCAGTCGATGCCCTGAGCATCTCTCCCGATGTAATGCAGTCGTGATAGTACTTCTTTACCATTAAGTTCCTTTGAGTAAACAAATGTCACAATAAAACAACGATCCACCACAAAATAACATTTTTTTTAAAATTTCATTTCACAGTTACTTCTCACACAAGACAGAAAACTATTGATAATTCTCATTTCTAAAATAACCAGTGGCAGAACAATACTCGCATTAATTAAATATTTTGTGTGAACAAACAGTGCGTTATTAACTTCCAAAGGGGTCAGGTAACTGAGGATATAATTTTCTTTATTACATCATCGTAAGCGTTTTTATGATGAAACAATACGCCTACGCTCAGTGAATTACACGCTCGAGATCACAAAGATCTCGAGAGCACTCCGCATCCCGGGCGAAGGACGATTTAATGAATTTTCTCGTGACGGAAATCGTAATGAATTGTCACGAGACGCGAGCGAATGTCGGCCTTAAAGCAAGAGTTCTTTAAGTGGAGGTAGCGCCGCTGCCGAAGCTGCGAGGAAAGGCATAAAAATAATGAGAAAGCGCATAATCCGACGGGAGGTTTACGGCCCCCGGCGGCGTCGTTGGCAAACGCAGTCCGGCAGGGCGGCGGCGGCGGCAGCGACGCCCCGGTCGCCGCGGCAATGAATGTCCTGCTCTGAACTGCACTCCGCTCCCCCCCCCGCCTTGCCCTGGCGTGCCCCGCCCCCGCCCCGCCCATCTCCGCTCAACCTCGTCCCGCTCCGTCCAACACCACTCAACCTCACCCCACCTCTCTCCGCCAAGTTCCGCCACGGTCCTCCCCGCTTAATCTCGCGAAGTCCATCTCCACTCCTTTTCCGCCAGCCTCCCCCCCCCTCCACGTTCCGCTTTGCACTGCCTCGCCCCAACCATGCCTCCTCTCGCCTCCACTACCTCACGCCACACCCTGCCAGTATCCACACTGTCTCTTCTTGCTCCGACTCGTCTCGCCCCCCCCCCTCCCTATTCACTTTCTTCCTCTGTCCCACTCCGCCTAGTTCCGCCTCTTCCGCGGCGTGTTCCGCATCGAAACCCTTCGTGCGCCGTCCCGTTTCGCCCTAGCCCGCACCGCCCAACTCCGCTTCGATCTGGTTTGCTCTGTTCCGTTCCGACCAGTTAGAGCTCCCATTATTTAGCGCGGGTCTGTTTACAAACACCCGAGCAATTCTACAAGCTTCGGACTGTACTTGAGAGCGAATTTAGGCCAAACGCAGCGAAGAGGTATCTGCCATTGAAATCGACGCCATTCCTCTTGAGGCGTTGTGATAAGCACGAAAGAAGATGGAGAAAAAGTAATGGACAAATTATTTCCCTTCAGAGCCAGCTATGCAATTTCGAATAATGAGATTCTTTTTATAGTAGGTTACATGAAAAATAAAAAATCTGGAACCTTCTTAGACAATAAGAAGTTGTCAATTGGGGAGAGATCTTAATACTCTTACTCAACACAACAAATACTACAGCATGAACTGCAGTACAAAAGAAATATTTTATTATTAAAATCTAACAAACACGAGTACACACAAAAATATATTTTTGAATGCGGAATAGTCGGATGTTTGACGCACAATTGGTCGCAACAAAGGAACCAACAAAGCAATTAATTGTAATTTCCTACACTCATTGACGTGAAGAAATATTTCCTTCATCTCTGAATTACATAATGTCTTAAACTATACGCCACTTCCCCGAAGCTTTCTTAATAAGAATGTTTCACTTACTAAAAAAAAGATGAAAAACTAGATTATTGATATGGCGATAAATTTCTGATAGATTTTCTCAATACTTTACATGAATTCGAGACACCGTGGACCACGTTTTATGCTGGAGTGAATTTAGAACTAGATTTGACTCTAGAATTCAGATTTGATGACTAATCTTTCCCACGGACATGAAAGTAAAGTTACCTACTATAATATTCTTTAGAACTGTTAAGAAATTGGGCAGATTAAGTAGGACGTATTCCAAAGAACCTTGTAGTTGAAAATGAATGGTGCTTGAAAATGAAAGGCGCTTGAGAATGGTACAGACTTTCTCATATAATTAAGTTTCCTGTTCTTTTGAGTCTGGGATAGCATTTCGGTTTTGCCCTACCCCCCTCTCAGCTGCAATCAACCGGCGCCTAAAAGATTTTTTAAGCATCTCAGGGAACCTATCGCCCCTCTCGGCACATTAACAGTGAAGAACACTTTGCGGTCCCCGAACATTGCAGAGGACTACCTTGGTCCCGTAGCTTTACATATTTGCCTACAGAAGGCACCATATCAGAGCTTGAACCATTCTTAACGATGTACGAAGCCAGTTCCTCACACAGACAGACAGCGCCGATATCTCACACTCATTTGTCTGTCAGGACCAAGAGAAGAGGGAAGAATTCGGGTGTAGATGAAATAGGAAGTATGTAGAGGAAATCGGAATGCGTATTTATAAAATTGTATTCTCGTGCGGATAGAATTTTTCTAAACAGCAAAGAACACTCAATCAAATTCCTTTTGCTGGAAGGTAGGGTAATTAATCATAAATAAAGCGACAGGATATTTAGTAAAAACTCCCCCACGCTTACCTCACTCTCTTCGTACTGACGCTTCATCCGTGAATGTTCGCGAACGGTTGGGCATTTTCGCTGTCAAAAAGCGACTGGAAATAAGAGGGATTCCGGGAAACACCACGGGCGATGTGTATCGCGCTGGAACCGGTTTGAAAGCGAAATGTTACACTTCGAGAGCTGTTTTAAATGTAAACCGAGGCCGAGATTTATAAAAAGAGATGGAACGGCGAAAAAGCGTGTCCCATCGGAAAAAGCTCAGCTCCTCCACCCCCTCCCCCGGCTACAGGCATCGCCCCCCCCCCCCGCCTCGGATGCCGAGCCCTCTGGCACTCCTCTCTTAAGTCCTCGAGCCGCCCCAAGCGTCTATCGCGATAAAAGCATGCACACAAAAAATCGCAGGGATGAGTACCAAGGGGAAAAGACTGATTCTGCATTAATAGTGTTTCTACTTGGGGTTGACGGGATTTTAATGCAGATATTTTTGGAAAGGAAATTAATATTGATATCCTGCATTTCACGATTTGCCGTTACAGTTATCAACTACCTCCTAACATGTACAGACGAACGTTTTGTCGCGATACACTTCTTTCTAATGAGAGAGGCACACTTTCGAAGTACTGAGACATTCAAACCATATTTTTGTTCCACAATAATCAGGCACAATATTTGCACATGATAAATTGATTTCATGTGCGATAATTTTTTTTATTCATAAAAACTACATCTCCTGTTTTTGTAGTAATATAATTTCATACCCAATTACTACTTACCATTCATTCCGGCATTGAACTTGAATTAATAGTACCGTAAATTTCGTTAATAGACTGAAGTGTTATTAACGGAAGTGAATTAACGGTTCGATTACATAAAAGATCATCCTGTTGAGTTAAGTATATACCGTGATAAATTAGAGCACCTTTCTCTGCTTGGGCCCGATTATGCAGCGTACATAATCTTTATCACAAGTCATAGTCGACAAAGGAAACTAGAAATGCATCAATGTAAAAACAGACAGGCTATGAAGAAACAGAAGAAAAAACGAATAAAAATTCACAAAACTTGAAATTGTAAAACGATCCATTCAGGGATGTCAGAGAAGGAAGAAATGTCTAAGTATTGAAGTCAACATTACCACCAAAATCTTTTTTTGAAGTAATTCATTCATTGAAGTATTTCATGTCACATTTCGTCCTGCTAAATCTCGAAAGAATAAATAAATTTAAGACATGAGAAAATTAAATAATAAATGTGAATAAAATGTTGAAAACCATGTACAGAAAAAATAGCAGAGCATTAGTATTAAAGCCAAATTGTGCCTTGTTTCCCAAGAGATATTTCTTGAACCGTACTCTACACACACAAATTCATTCTTACGCGAACCGTACACTACACAACGAAATTTATACTCACGCGAACTCGGTTTCGGGGTAGGTATTCTACGTAACTGCGGAGAAGCTAAACCGCTAAGCTATCAGAAAAGACGATCCAACACCACGGCGCATGAGCTGGAGGATATGACGCTGTCGCAGCCAGCCCCACGCAGTCTGGCGCGCCTCAGCTCGCGATTGGCAAGCGGAGGACACGCCCGTGCCGCGTCACTGGGCGTTAGACAGCTCCCATGCTAGCGATCTGTATAACTGATAAACTAACGAGGCAACGCGACACCGCGAGACCACATGACGATTCAGTAGATATTATTATGTAATTTAGTTTGTTTCTTGGTTACCTCATGCCTATTCACTTCCTTTTCATATAATGATTATTTTCGCTTACACTAGGACTCTTGTGGATAGTCTGATAATTGGCAAATTATAAGGGGGTAAAATGGGTTGCCCAGATGCTAGGTTGTATGATAATCACAGAGGGTGGAAGGCGGAGCCTCGTTACCAACTTCGACACCCCTAGCGAAGCGTCAACCGCACCACAATATGCTTTAAGGTTAATAGGAAAAAAGACGCCATTTCTTTCGCGTTGTTCTCAAAGTTCTAGCGGTAACAAGTGATTCTGTTACGCAGGGAAGGATAAAGGATAAGAGCTCAAAATAATTCTCCAGTGTCGCTTTTTCACACCGGAGTCGATGGCTGTGTATAACGGTTAGTAGCCGCATTGTATCGCGTCGCGTCGTGTCGCGTCACGTCGCGTCGCGTCGCGTCGCGTCGCGTCGCGTCGCGTCGCGTCGCGTCGCGTCGCATCGCGTCGCGTTCCTTCGCGTCGCATCGCGTCGTATCGCGTCGTATCGCGTCTTATCGCGTCGCGTCGCATCGCATCGCATCGCATCGCGTCACATCGCGTCGGCCGTCCTAACGCAGTCCATCCTGTGGCGGGAGCACGAGGCCGCGACGAGCCACCGGCAACGGGACAATTTGACGCAATGAAACGAACGGGAGCCGGCAGGCAGCCGAGAGCCGGCAGCCTCGCGGCGCAGCGCGGCCTCGAGCGGCGTGCCAAGCGCTGGCCAAGGCCTTTCAAGGCCGCCACGCACTCTAAGGAATTGGCACGGCTCGACGCGTCGCGGTCCGCGTAAGGAAGTGAGCAGTTTTAACGCGAGATGGGAAGCACATCTTGGGACCACAACTCTGAGCCTCCTTCAAGGAAACTCCTACACTTTTCTGGTGAAACAACATAGGAGCAGCATCAATGACAGGAGAAGCGTTTTGAAGCGGGCATAGGATTTCGTATTTTTCAAGTGATTATTATATTTCTTAAGTATTAAAATCAACGTAATATTTTTGATTATACATGTATTTGGTGTAGAACGTTTAAAATTGATGAACTCGCTTCAAACTAAATTGAGATGAATTGTGAACTTATGCATTTTGATCGGCTGCTCCATATACTGAATTCTATTGTGATTGATTGCGTTTGCGCATGTAGCTGCGAATCTGCAAAAGAATCTTCGTTGATTGGGAGCTTGGAAGTTTCTAGATTCGACATAGGACTTTTAGACGTCATCTACGTAGGCAGATCAAGGCCTAAATGACAATTCTAGAGCTGATCTGATTGGATGCATCGTTTGCGTGGTTTTCTCTCACCATTTCCAGGTGGATATCGGAGAAATACTGAACTACAGATCGCGCGCATTATTCCTTCTATGTCCTGCCTCCTCTTCCACCATTAAGGCTGGATAATGTGGTTGATCCCTCATTCCCAAATGGTTGATCTTCATGATATACTGGAAAGACTCCGACAGAAATCGCGGATATCAGTCCAATGCTCGTATTATGCCTTAGAGCCAAAGTAACATAAGTTTTAATACAAACAACTCTCACAGATTTTATCTAATTGTAGATATTAGCGATATGTCTTCGTTCTGAGCCTTCAGAAAAAATACTACATTTAAATAACTGCTAATTAAAATAATCTCTCGTGTCTTTGCAAGCTGCCCCCTTTCGTTTCTATAATTTCACAAGATATATTCATATCTATTTCACATTCTTTTTAGTCAGCAGTCTAGTTTTGTGTCAAATCGGTGACAAGTGCGTTGAGTGGATGAAATAAAGTATGACGTCACTACGAGGATTTTATTTTTTCATTTCTTTAATATTTTTGTTTTCTCTACACCACATTGTTATACCTCTGAGGATATGTTTTCACTCCAACTGAAGGTGTCAACAAGTTTTTTGAACGCTATTGCATGTTGAGCTAGCCGTGACCCGAGACCTCGGTTGGAGAGGGCTGGTTGGGTACAGTGTCGCGTCCTCAGGTGGATCGAGCTGGTTCAAACGAAGCTGTCGCTAATTGGCTACGCACACAGCGTTTGATGTTGCGATACAGGCCCAGACCTGGGTTTTAGTGAACAGAGCCAGTGCTTTCTTTGAGCTACAAAATCCATTTCTTACTAAGTAGTCAGCTGCTACGTAAAAGGACACAAAAACATTTCAAAGAACCCTACGGTAGCTCATGACAATGAGCACCGTACTATTGCCCCAGACCATGATGTCTAGGTTAAAATACTAATAATGAACAAATTTACTCACCAACCATTAACACTATTGAAAGAAATTAGTTGAAATACATTAAGGTAATGAACCTGAAAAAAAAAAACAACTTTCGGTCGAATTTCATTATTGAAAATTCGAACACAGTACACGGTATCTTAACTACGAGTATATCAAGAATATTTGTCAGTTGCTTGGGAAGGGAGATCTCTAAATTTGCATAAGCCATATTAAAAAAGTAAAATAAAGATGTATAAATTGTATGTAATACATCGTACTACAAATACTCTAACATTTCTACAGAAGCATATAATTTTCATTTCAGTTTTGTTAACATGACATACTACGTTTCGTACTACATTTCCTTTCATTACCGTTCTTTCACCTATAAAGATAGTGAAATAAATGTTTGAAGTCATTTCGTTAGTTTTTAAGAGTTCATAATTATATTAATACGCATTACACTTACGGTACTTATTTCAATAACACGTTTGGAATGATAATATTATCATTCAATGACAATCACCCGCCTGTTTTTCTTTTATTAATCGTATTGGAAACGAATTGCTTGCCTAAACAATTTTCGTATTAGGTTAAATAAATGAACTGTGAAATCATCATTTTTGTTTCAAATTAACAAAATGCAATGGATTGATTTGACAATATCCATTCCTCGGCAGCTGACACACCACATTACCACCACTGCGGCCACTACAACTAGCACACACTTCGCCATCGCCCCTGCCACCGCCCACACCCTCGCTATCGCCTCGTCCCCACCGACGTCGGTCGGAAAACACTCGACGGGAGTCGCGCGGTGACCTCCGGCCGAGTCCATTGTTCCAACGGTGGCGTAGGCGGCCGGCCTTGCCTCGCGAGGTGAGGCGAGGCCAATAAACTTGTCCGCAACTGGAGTGCGAGTAATAAAAAAAATCCAGGTCGTTGGCGCGCGCGCGCGGGGCGGGAGGGCGCATTCGCGGGGATGCGGGTTACGCAACGTGTTTTGCTCGGCGAATGCGCGCGCGCGGTGTACTTCATAAGAGTAGTTCGCAAGGGAGCCGCTCCATTGTTTGCCGGCGGTGGCGGTGGCAGCGTTGAGTGAGCGGCGGGGCGTAGCTTCCGCAAGGCGGTCGCAACATACCCATTCGTCCCCGCGCAGTGAACGCTAAGTAGTTTCGTGATGGACCGCACGTGAATACCCAAGATGTATGCGCGCATACATTTAAAACAAAAGCATGGAAATTTGTAGTATATTCTATGAATATTACGAACCTACGGACTTCTATTTTTTTAATCTAATTATCATTTGTCTACAAACTCGGTATAAATACTAGATTAAGTTCTATATACGTTTCTAGACAATGCAGGATTTAAAATGTAATTTTCTCATAGTGATTGTACTGATTTCAATAATTTAAAATATTTAATTTTGTATCTGAGACTTAAAATGTATGCTAGTTATAGAAATACGAAGGTTTTCTCCGTAATAAATGTTTTCGCGATACTAAACAATGGAAAAATCAATGAAATTGGGTTTTATTTGTCTTCATGCAATACTGAAAGCTTTTTAGCAAGTTCTATTCACACGACGGAAACGTCGAAGAAATAAAATTTGAATTGTCAGAAGATACATGCAGAAGAACTCCAATTTCTTGAAAATCAACTCTCCGAATTTTTGAGGAAAAATTGTTTTCAATGTGTTTCAATTAAAATTAGGATAAGTAGTAGAAATGTGTAATTTAATTGCCTGTAATGCCTGCACTTCTACAAATGAAACTTTTTACATACATTTTGTAAATATTACATTATTTTCTATTTTCTATTTAAGTTTCAGAATCATCATTTCGTGAATTAAAGCAAGCATTTTTGTATATATGACATCCGTATTACTTTATTTCTAAGCTCTATCCAATAACAAGAATTTTCGCATAACTAAATCAGCCCGACCTCTCCGTTTATTTCGGAGTTTGACTGTAACCATAAAACCCCCACTGTACTTTCGACTTTCGAATTGGAGAACGTTGCCGCCTGTCGGTTCCCTTTGGGGCCACTGTTCTTCGCCTCCGTCGCCTGAGCACCGTCGCACCGCGAGATCTGCCCTAGTGTTCGTTTACGGAAGGGGTCCGCTTCGAAGCGCGGGCGGGGCGGGCGGTCCGGGTGGTTTGTGTGGTGGTGGGGGGGGACGCTTTCCACCGCCACGCCTTCCTGCTCTGCGGTCGCCGCCCCGCCCGCGGACGAGAGATATCCTCTTACTCCATGGCCACGCACTTCCAAATGCCTGACGTCCCAGCCCGCACCGGCGCGACTCTTTCGCGAGAATAAACGCAATAATCAATACCAACCTTCGCTCCCCCTACCAAAGGAGGGTCTCGTTTAATGCGGTATTTCGTTTCCTTAACCGCGATGCAGAAATGCTCACGTTGGTTTCGCAGAAATACTGGTCTCCAATCCATGGAAGATTAATTTCCCCAGGGAACAGGAACTTCTCCAGGGTAAAGTTCTCGGGGTTCTCAGAAAGTCTGTCGTGCGTTCATACATTTCGTTTCACACCATATCAGATTGCCAGAGTGGAAATGAGGTTTTCATCTCAGCAATAATCTTCGGGTGCCGTAATATTTAAATATTGGGAAAACGCAAATATTTAAATTACTATTACTGTTGTTTTCGAAATCCATTAAAACAATGTAAATGAAAATTGAACCCTTTTGTTACCAGATCAGTTACAATACCGAAGAATAACTCAACCTATTACAATAGGAAAGGACGACATGTATTAAATCAAATACTACTGTATTAACTACCCGTTCCAGGAAAAGTTTGCATGTATGTGAATAAAAATGTTGCTTTTTTTGTTGCAGGCTCTCACGATGATGTCGCGACCGGGGCTCACAATCCTGTGGGCGCTCGTCCTGGCGATCCTCTGCCACGCAGGTACGTTCAACAGACACCTGCTATTTTGCAAATTCCACACTATAAATTAAATAATTTTACACACACAAGTATATTATTGAAAAAAGAAACTAACTTTTTAACGGGGAAATGTATTAAAATTATTTGTATGATACAATTGACACTTTTAATAATATGATTCAACCAATTATAAAATTGGTTGCATGCATTTCTATATTATTCCAAGTTATGCTAAACTTAATTTTCATATAACTGGACAATAATACTAGTTTCAGATAATGTCCCTAATGGCGTTCACAACTCACAGTCACGACGTTATTTGAACACGTACGCACTCGTGGAGTGAACCTCATATCAATTTCCACTTGAGCGTGTGCCCTGGAGCTTAACCACTCTTCATGATTAGAGAGGGATGCCGCATTTCCGCGACAGGTGTAAACAACGAAATTCATTTTTATGAAACACGACGCGCACAAAGGTCAAAAGCACTCTGTAATTATTCTCTGCCTGCATTTTGAAAGCACCACTTTTTGCACATCTCTAATTCGTCCAATGCAGCGTAGAATATGAAAAAAACATATTACAGTAGAAAAATCGACAAACACATAGATTTCATATGATTTGCAAAGGTCATGTAAAGCGTTTAATCTTTTTTCATACAGATAACAAATAACCGAAATCATGTGAATTTATTTGTTGTGCAATGATGTCTCTTGCTGGTTCAGAGACCATGTTGACTCAGCAATGCTGGGTCTTCAGCAAACTCCAACAAGTACAGCAGATAGCCGGAATATATGGCTTTGCTTTGTGTCTGAAACAAAAGCGAGATGTCTGGTGATTTCGGTTTACTTTACAAAACTTTCTCCCTCTCTCTCTTCCCCACAGGAAAAGGACAAAGAAAACTTCGGACGTAACCATACATAATCAGACAGGAACAAGACATTTGCCAGCTCCCGAAACACGAGAAAATCTTCTCTCCCTCGTCTTGCGTTATCCCGCGCCAGAATAAGTGCAATTTTGCGGAATTTCCAGATGCATGAATCTGAAACGTTTCCGCGATACAATCCGCATACTCGCTCTCGCTGAATCTGATCTTTGGTTCCCGTTAGGAACGGATTCAAGTGAAGGGGGTCGGGAATTCCCTTGGATCTGGAATTGTTTCAATCAGAATAACATGTATTAGCTACAATTTCTATTTACTTGTTTTATCATACAAGTGGAAACATACATTGTGGATTAAATCGCACGTGGAGTTTAAAGACGAATTCAATTTTACTTGCCCGGATATTTATTTCTCATATTCATCAATTCTGACAGGAAAAGAATGCATTCTGGCTATAGTGTATCCTCACCCTGGCTTGCCCTGCCTTAAGCCAAACGGCCCAAATGCACCCTTCTTTTTTCCACACTCCTCGCCCTATCCTGCCCGCATAACCATTCACTACGATCGCCATTATCATGATTCTGAATATTATATACCAATTCAGAAATGTAGTGGGGGCACATATGGAAAATCGCAAATGCGACTTCAAACAGCATTGAACTGCACAATCTAAATCTTTGCACAAAAAATACGCTACAAATTTGCTTCCAAGGTACTGCGAGAAGTGGTTACATACGTCTTCGCTAGATTGTGCTTGTTGTGAATATTTCAAAAAAGTATTATTTTTATGTTATTAATATATTTATAGCAGATGGAAACTTGTAAGATAAACGTGTAGTCATCGGGGACTTCCAGCTTCTAAAAATTAAAAATTATAACAGTAAATAAAATAATAAAACAAACCTACTAAACTATGTATTCATTTTTTTAACATTTTTTGTCTAAAAGTTACCAAGTCATTTATGTGCAATTATGTATCTTATGATTCTTTGGTATACTGTATATTATTGAAAAAAGTTAAGGGAGCAAATCATTCTTTTGCAAGAAAAAGGTTGGGAATCCCTGCTTTAGATCCGCACGTAATGTCGGTGGTAGGCGTTTGCATGTGACGGTCGACGCTGCCACGTAGTGAGCCAGTGGTAACAGCTTGGTGTGGAGGTTGTGACGATGAGGAGGTGCCGGCGCCGCCTACTAAAGGGCTTTCTATTTCACACGTCGCAACAGGGCCACCGCACCACACCCTCGCCTCCTGCCCCTTCCCTTCTTTTCCTGAGCACCCCGTGCTCCGACCCGACCCCACCCCACCCCGCCCTGTCATGAACCAGCCAGCGAACTCGCTATTGTCACCGCGCTGCCACGACGAATAAAAGAAAGACGCCGGTTGAGAAGCCACGTAACAGAAAGACCGGAGTCTGTAAAGGACGCATGGCAAGCAACTCGACGCGCTGAAAATGTAGTACTACAGCACGTTGAAGGCTACACAATGTTGAGTTGCTATGTTTCACCTTCTGTACTGTGAAATGACTGTAAAATGGCATCTATATTATTTATTTCTAGAGCATCCAGTTTAGCAAAAAGTTGCACTGTAATATTGAAGAAAATATTTGCACAAGATTGGTGCAATTGAAGACTACGTTCAAAACCCAGGGAACATTTTGTTTAGTAGAGATTATTTAGATATTACTCGACATACTCTCCTATACGGATAATACTTAACATCGAAACAAAACGCGCTAAGTGCTGGATTTTGGAAGACGTTTCTGCAACATTTACAATCCAAAAGTTTCATAGAATAAGATATCTTTAAATAATTCCAATTATTATGAATATTATTTTTTTAAATTTAGTCATAAGATCGGAAGATAGCAAAATCTTTATATTATACTTAATAATTGACTCATAATAATAAATTAATTATCACTGTATTATTTCGCAATAACACGATTCCAACTACAGTGCAAATTATAAACGATAAATCTAATGTACTAAATGCACAGTATATTTTCTCAGCCAATGTGAATAATGCAATAAGCCAGCATTATATCACTAAGATGTTCCTTTATTAATGCTGCAGAACCTAAGTCTGGGCGGCGTAATGATGAATGAATTGATGGATAATTATCATGATAATGACGAAAAACAAAGATGATCGGAATGAGAGGCGGAGAAAAACCGAGGTGCGAATTCGAGAAATCTTCGTTCGAATAAGATTTGTGGGCCCGATTAAATGAGCACGATTTGAAACTTGATAGACATCCTGAAAGCTAGTGTGGTGGCTTGACATGGGGTCATCGTCTCATTAAGATCCGAATTTGAAACGATGCCACTTAGAGCATGCGAAGGGAGAAAAGAAGCAAAAATAGAAAAGGAGACGGTGAAGGAGATGGCAGTGACGGTGGCCGAGGTGGTGGTGAATGCGGTGGCGTAGGCGGAAGTGGTGACGGAAGCGGTGGTGAAGGAGAAGGCGGTGGCGGTGGCGGTGGCGGAGGCGGAGGCGGAAGCGGTGGCGGAGACTGTAATGTTCCGCCGTTGCCACCAATTTTCTACATTGTAACGTTTCAGTTCATTTCATATAGTTCGTAGTACCTTTAAATAACTTCACGTAGACTCTTTAAATACTTTATTACAATTGGTTGTCTAACACAAAATTCCCTGTCTCTCCTTGTCATCAATTTCAACTTTGCTATCGTAATAAAAAAAATTAGAAACAGTTGTCATTATTTGTTTACGAAACCTTAATAAACATGCGAGGTATACATGTGAGGTAAACATGATATTGTATACGAAACGTTACAAGGCCTAGGCAGTGGCGAAGGAGGTGGCGGTGGTGGAGGCGGTGTTGAAGGAGGCGACGCTGGCGATGGCGGAAGCGGTGACGGAGGTGGTGGTGATGGCGAAGGCGGAGGAGGTGGCGAAGGAGGTGGCGGTGGTGGAGGCTGTGGTGGAAGCGGAGGCGGTGGCGGAGGCTGTGGTTGAGGAAGTGGCGGTGGCGGAGAAGGTGGTGGTGGAGGTGTCAGTATCGGTGTCGGTGTCGATGTCGGTAGCGATGGCGGTGGCGGAGGCGGAGGCGGAGTAGCGGTCGACCTCATGCCAACCGCCCGCCAAGAGCCCTTCCGCGCGGGGCGATGCTATTGGCTGCCTCCTTCAGCAACTTTGCAAGCGCCTCTGAATTATGCGCCGCGACCTCGCGTTCTTCACAGGGAAAAGTCATAAACTTCACGAGGTGACAAGTAGAGTAGTAGCCAATCACCCAGTACTAGATAACCAAAGGGAATCGACCTTTTCTAAGCAAACTGACTACGAGACCTGAAAATTACTAATTTCTCATGGAAAAAAGGTTGTAAAACGTAACAGGAATCGGTAGACGTCTCACATTTTAGAAACAAAATCAAGCTATTTAATTTACCAATACGGTCAACGGGTGAGTAAGAAACAACCATATTGATGTACAAAATTAATTAAGTTATGTTATTTTTACCAATATGATAAACGTATTCAAGCACTATTGTTCAAGACAATATTTTTTTTTAAGTTGACGTCTAAAACTAATGATTTGTATTGACTATGAACTATTCGTCTATTTGTAGTGAATATCAATATATCATCAATATATCGCGAACAGAAATACAGCGGCCAGTTGTTCTACGCTTCCCAAGAACATTTTACCAACCTACGAGCGGTGCGGTTAACTTTGCAATGTCAAACGCAAACGCGCTGTGCAGAACGTATGTCAACACACAACACACTGCAACACTAACAGATATTAACGTGTACATACCCTTGTTGGGAGAGCAATGCATCAATATTCCTGCCATATGACGGACCGAAGTAGTACTATCATCGATATTGCATGCGACAATAGTGCGTGTAATATTTACACGCTTTCACCAAGGGAGAGATGAGTACGCAAATAAAATATTGCTAAAACATTGCTTTGAAAATTAATCCAGAGAGAAGCTCAAGCCCAAAAAGTAAAGCGAAATAAATTCTTGAACCAAAGGTGTTATAAAACTGCATTTGAAAGTGTATTTTAATCGGAGATGCGTTTCACGAAACTTTACATGACGAAATGTTATTTTAGAGCTAGAATTGAAGCTCCTGGCACAAGACAAAGATAAGCCACTCAAAAGCGAAATTGACTTTTTTGATAAGTACCTTTTTCGTTTTTGCTAGAGGTTGGCTAACCACTAGCTATGTAGTGCAATACAATACATTAGTATACGCAGTTCCTATTAATGCAATAAACATGTTCTTATGCTCATTACCGCATTTACATGTTTGATAAACCTTTCAATTCACATTTTGTCGAGATAGGGCGATTTATCGATATATTGCCCTTCGCGACTGTCTGATGTAAACTGTAGACCAGCCTCCGTTAATCTTTGTACGTGGGTGGCACTGCCTAGGCAGCCCTTGGGCATTCAGCGACTAGGTAAAGCTGGTTTGCAGAAAATATCTGTCTAAAAACGGAGAAAAAGTTGGTTTAGAGATGAAACATGGCGATTGCGCTTGACCCACCATCCATACCTTATGCAAGATGAGCCCACAGTGGTGGCGCGTACTTACTCGTAGTTGCAGCTGCCCCATTGAAATGTGATAAAGAGTTGAGAAAATCACATCTTGCGCTTGTATACAAGCAAACATTCATGCCCGAAGTGGGATTCGAATCCCCGAGGGCCCAAGTGTCCAGTCCTTACACCCTAAGCTACCAAGATCGGCGTATTTATATTTCTGTTTCACAAGTTAGATCATATCGATTTGCCGGAAGACCGCCCTCAGCAGGAAGGTTGAAAACAGAATGAAAAGGAGGGATCGCTCGATCATCCCACAACCGGGTCGGATTATTGCCCCAGCAGCCGTCTGCAACTGATCGATGGAAAATGGGGAATTCAACCGACGAGGCTGTTCTAGTCTGCATCGAATACCGCTGACGCAGCAGAGTCGGCCAACGGGAGCGAAGATTTAACGGGCGAGCCAGGCGCCGCGCCGCGGGAAAAGCGCCGGCGGAAGCGCCGCTCGGCGCCGCGTCGCGCCGGCCGCCTCACGCGATGTCGCCTGCACCTCGCCGACGCAACACGGAACGCCGCCCGGCCTTGCCTGCGACTCTAGACCGCGCGACGCAATGCTATGCGGCAGGAAGTTCAAGGAAGAAGCGCGTCCGGGAAAACGACAGGAGCGAAGCACTGCAAGGAAAAACGAACTAAATTATACTTGGGAAAAAGTTAGAATATGTAACTCACAACAACGTTCATAGAGTTTCAATTTACGGGTTTATATGACAACAATATTATATACAATGGCCGATGCTTGAGTACGTTAATTTTCGGTGCAGTTATGTAATAAACGACTACGGTGCTTCAGCAAACTTCAAATCTACTTGGGCATTTCACTAACTGTATGCGTATACAAAAGTATGTTGGCTGCAAACATGAATTTTTCTCATTAATATACGACCGAATGCGAAAAAGCATACATTTTCCCGGCAAACGTAATATCTTTCTCATTTACATACTCACTCTTCGCGCAATAGATTTAAATTCACAGGTTACATAATTTTGTTTAATCTCCTATGACTATCCGGTAGAGATGCGTCATCTCGTTGCAAGTGCAGGAACAAAGTTGATTATACTTCATTTTACATGTATGACGTAACCCAATCGACAAAGAATACGCTAGGACATACATTAGGCGGTAAATACATCCCAGCCTTGCATCGTCAATGGCATAATCTTTATTATGATGCCAGTTTCTAAGCCACCTAAAGCGAACGGGCAATTTTTACGGAATGGTGATTTCGAAAGTATGATGAAAATGATGGTAGATCAATAGCATATCGAGAGGCAAGGACACAAGAAAACCTGCAGGGAACCCTCATTGCCCAGCTCAATTTCTGCATGAATAGACCAGAATTTGAACCCCAGTGCCCAGAATTGGAACGAATGTGGTCTGACCATTACACCACTGGTCGCCCAGTAATTGTCACGTGATTCGTTATTATGATTTCAAGTCTAATGGTCATACCTGGAATTGACAAAAAATAGTAGGACATGTATTTATGTAGATGTGATATAAACGATGGAACAAAGGTGCAATGAGACGAGAGAACCTCTAGAAATCTGTCGCAATCCATTCTGTCCGCCACAATTTTATGTGGATAGACCGGGAATTGAATCCAGAGGTACAAAACGACCAGTCTGACAGCTACATCACGAGTTCCTCAGTAAGTGTAGACTTTGACCAATCATTTTTTATTGTAAAATATGTCCAATTCTTAAATCTGATTTGTCTCTCCACCTTATTTAACCATATTTAAAATTGACAACAATTATTAACAAATCTGGAAAACAATTTGCTATAGACTCTCCCCCAAAAAATATTTTGCTGCAAAGTTTACAAACGTAGAAAAAATTCCTTCATATTTTGCAAAAATACAAGAGCAGCACACAACTTTCAGAAATAAATAATCTCTAAACAAAAGAAAGTTGTTCCTTGTTTAACAGCAATGACTAAAAAATCCAACTCGATAAAATACACTGTAAGCAACAACTCTTCTTAGCGCCATGACCAGGAATTTTTATAATATTTTCCTCCAGAAAACGCACACAAGGCGACAAAACCAGTGAGATACAACTTGCGGTGGCTCATAATCTGCCTAGTGAGCACCAAACCAAAAACAGTCAAGCCGCGGCCAGAGGGCGGAGCGTCGACGAAGGAGCAGGGCGGCCACAAAACGCCGTACCGCCCTCTCCGGACGCGGCAGCCCCCGGCACCCACCCCGCTCGCCGCCCCGCCCCGTCCTGCGACCGCCACGCAGAAACCCTAGCCGCGCTTCTAATGAGCTGCGCGCGCAGAGATGGCGCTTTAATGACCAGCGCGCGGGGCTATTCTTGGGCGGATGGAGAGGCGGCCGCCCACCCGCCCGCTCGGCCGCCCACGCTATGTCGCCAGAGCCTTGTGTAATTCTAAAAGACAGCACGTGCCCCGTTGAGGAATTGCACAGGGAACATTATTAACTGTTTAAGGGTTTTTTTGAGCACATCTAAATGGGAACTTTTGACCTCAGCCGAGCAACGTCAGCACGGGGAACCTAAAACATTTGCAAATAATTTTTATCTCTGTAAAAATATATACAATATTTAATATTACATGATTTATATTATTTGCAACGTCATTACCACATTAATTGTTTTTGGCGAAGGCACTAATCTCGATACAGTTTTTGTTCAGGTTCCCTTCAGTTTCAGAGAAAACGACAAAATGGTCTCATTATTTGTACCTAAGTAATAAATGTATATTTTCTTTCCACCACCATCATCCCTATTACCGTCAAGCGTCACTTACATTTTTACAACTTATGTGGTAAATGCATTCATTAATTAAAATAAATAATTAGTATTTATTGGTTTCGGTAAGTGCGCCAGCCACAGCAAAGCATTCCCGACATTTACAATCCTTTATGTTGCTCACTGAAACATTTTAAAGGCTTACAACGCCCCATTGACGTCATTAACATCTCTATCAACTCTGTCAACACTGTTTAACATTGAAATGTAAGACCCGTTTGATTCCATATTTTTTGAAAAAACTAGGCATTTCCATTTTTGGTTCACTTCCGCTCAGTCACCTCCCGACTTTCATCGGTAGAGTTCAGGCTCACTCCATAGGTATAAAGCGTTAACCATCTGGTTTTGAGAAAATAAGCGACCGATAGCATTGTCAGACACTTTTGGTAACCTTGCTATTATTTTAGCAGCCAGATATCTTCTCCATCTTTCTCTCCCTTAAGGTCATCGAAGGATTCCTGTGTATTGCATCACGGCACAAAATCAACGAACATTTCCGCGAAGTTTTGTAAGTTTTCGAGTTGATTTCTTTCTTAAAAGATCACCACTACAATAACCTCATTCCTTATCTTTGCTTGACGCCTGTTTGTCTTCTAAAATTACATTCTTCTCAATTAGCTCTGACTTCGCGACATTCATGTACAATATTGGAAATGAATCATAGTATTAAAAATACAAGTAACGCAGTGTTTTGCATGGCATGGTTTGCATGCAGGTAAACAAGTAGGTCACCAGAAGAAAACACAACAGTTTTTAAAATATTTAATGCATTCCATAAAACAAAAGGCACTCGCCACCACCACAATGCCAGTGGCGCCCGAGGCAACACGCACCTCACGTTCCAGGTCTCCCGGATGACGTAGGGTTGCGCACGCCGAGCCCCTTGCTCCCTGCCTCGCCTCCCCGAGAGCGTGTGTCTTCATACACTCAGGGCAGCGAGCTCTATTCTCGCGCATCCCCATTCCCAGCTCGGGGCGGAGTCACGCTCCGCATCTCGCGACTCGTGCGTCCAGACGTGCTCCTCAGCCACACCCCTCCACGCCACGCTGCGTCGGCCCGCCCCCGCCGTCGCCATTGACGTCCGGCGAGTCGCACACATCACGGCTCCTCGCGCGTGCTTGAGTGCCGTCACATTTTCTTCCCCGTGGCTGCATCTCCACCAGCCCGCATTCCATTGCGCATCACGTGACCCGCGCGGCTACGAGAAGTACTGCTGTTGCGCCTTACCCCCGCGCTGTCATCCTGCGAGTCGTCCGCGTCACGACCCCTGATCACGCGAGCTTGTGTTACGTGACATACTCTTCATTGGGGCGCGTCTCCACCACTTCGCATCCAGTTCCGACGCGTAAGGACGAGAGGGAGGGCAGGTGGGGTCGCTGCCACAAGCAAGGTCGCGCTAGGTCAAGGCGAGAAATCGATTGGGCCACCGGTTGCGAAAATGTACAGCAGCGGACGAGTCCTCGCGCCTGGTGTGCGACGGCGTTTCCTGACACAGATACAACTTTTCGTTGTTGTTTTAATGACTAGTCTGAAATTACACTTCAATTAATAGAAAATGATGCGTTATTATGCTTTGATCAGTTTAGAAAGAAGTAGTCTATCATTATATGTATTTATTCAACAGAAAGCTATTCTTATGACTGCCCCCCAGCCGCCACATATTTGCACGGGTAATGATTGTGATACCAACGAAAATGTTTTCGGTTGAAAGAAATACACGTTATGATGACACTACATCTTTTTCAACTAAGCTTACGTCATTTGCTTAAAAAAATACATTTAACAAAACATTCAAAAGAAATAGGGATCCCACTTTTGGTTTATACCGCAATGACCGCGACGTCCCAACGCACACTCCAAATATTTTTAATTCACTTTTTATAGTGTAAGTGGTAGTCAAATTCAAGGATATTGAATGATTTTAACAATATTCTTTTGTTAACGACACAATGTACTCTGTACTAAATTGTTCACATAAATTGACATTAGTGTAACTTTTTTTATAGGAGAGAAATACGCATAATTTATGTGATGAGACACTGTTCTGTTGCAGGACCTATCAACAGGCAAGCTGGTGGTCACAACACACTACGCCCTGACATACGCAACCAGTCGTACACGGAGCAGAACGGTAAGTCTACTTCGCAGGCGCAAAGCTGTTACTGCATTGGAGGGCAAACTCAACTCCCTCTCTCTCTTGTAGTCCTGCCGCAACGAAGGCTATTATGTTAAAGATTGAGTAGCTGAAGTCACAACCTGACTACTTAATTACTAGAAGTTAACACATTTGAAGAAATTTTGAAACAAAAATAGTTTTTAAGTAAATTCACTAAATTGATTATAAAAAAGCAACGTAACCAATATTTACATTATCTCAGACAATGATTGAAACACAACTCAAATTGAAATTCAAATGTCTTTAAAAGGTAAAAAAGAAAGTCCTTTACTACAATTAACGTGTTCTGAGATCTAATTGAGTACGGGGAGGTAACAATTTCACATGCAGTCTAGTTTTCTCTCGTTTTTGGGTTCACCTTAATTGTACTTCCATATCTTACTTCAGCCAATGTTGAATTTCAATTCGGATTACAGTAGATTTTACATTAATCGAGTATTATCTCAATTGACTGTATAGCATTGTAGCGTACTCACGTCGGAACCTGATTGAATTCGAAAGAAAATATAAATAAATAAAAATAAACTTGAAAATTCATTAGACAAACCAGTTTCATTCGTAGAACTAGAAAATACCTCTTTCTATATTAGAAAAGTTTCTCCTTCTGTACGCTAGCGTATGAACAACCACCGTTTTGGATAGCAATTTCGTCCAGCACACGCGACTGTCAACCAAAACGGCCCGGTTGCCTCTCCAGCAGGGCAAGCAGCTATTGAAATAGCATGCCATTTTACACCATTGTCAAGCAATTATTTATGCAAGAATACACGCCCCCAGGAAAATAACGTAAACATGGGACCCTGTGCACTACGTAATTTTCGACGTTGTTGCGGGACTCCACGCAAATTACCTTTGGGAATTGCCGGCGCGGATCAAATACACAATGCAGAACCGCTGCTCGCTCCGGAATGTGTTTTCGCATGCAGAGAAAAAATTAAAATCCAATAACTGACCGGCCTCTGTTCCCACACGTTAAAAACAATGCTCCGTTGTTATCGGCGGCTTGACGGATTCGATGGGATATGCGTTCCAGACGAATGCCCTGCATTATAAAGGTTTACCGGTCTATTTACAATCGATATTTTTGATACAACTTTGATACGTCAACGAAAAATAACATTGAACCTTTCATGTTTTGTTTCAAAGAAATGGGATAAAAATGTGATTTTAGTGCCAGATAAAGTAGGAAAATTAGAAATTATATGCTTTCCAATTTTTAAGAAAAAAACTCTAGACTGATGGGACATTTTGTCTACTTTGTTTACAAAATTGTTTTATACACTTTTTGTAATAAAAATGCATAAATTCTTTACATAAATTGAAACATCTAAAGTCAATTTCACCAACGTTGGTCACTAGCTTTGATGGGCGTCAAACAACCGTTGGCTCGTTAAACGCCATATTTGTGTTTCACCAATGTCGTTTTGTCTGACGATTTCTTCAAATTTTACCCTACCAACAACACCTTTGATGACTCGTTAGAATCCTGTTGTAAATTTTCGGCTCATGAAATGCATACATTTAGTTGGCTTTGTTATTCTATTATTTTTCGGTTAAAGTTGTGTATATTTGATAATTGGAAGGTAATTTTGATTCTGAGCTTTTCTTTCTTGAGTATTTAGAAACCAAGCGTTCTGAAAGAGCAATTACTAAAAAACGATGTTTATGAATTGGACGACGTCCAATTCGTAACCACGTACAGAATGAAGAAATCATTTGTGATTTCAGAAGAAATAGAACTGCATCTGGCATACTCCACAACCGGAAATATGCATCTAAATCCTTTGAAGCACTTGTTATTAGTTTTAATCTTTTATGTCAGAGGACCTTTCCACCTTGTGATCGGCGATTACAATGAAATTTTATCATCCACAGTCTATCATTTTGCAAAAAGAAAAAGATTATTTTGTAATTGCCTCATTTCGGCCGCAGTTTGTGGCATATACTTCGGGTGCCGAAGCTTCAACAGTATGACAAACTTTTTTAGAATTGCGAATTTTCCTGGTGTTTGAGGATCACAGACTCAATACAGGGGCCAATTATTTGTTTTTAAGAGGAAATGAATCAGAATGATTCATAAACCCCCCAAAAATATTCAAACAATGCCTACCTACTTATAAGAAATATACTAGTTATTACGTTATCGGTATGCAGCAGCCAGTGCAGATCTGTGTTAAAAATCAACGTACTTTCCTTGACGAATCGTCAATGGTAACGGAGCATCATTTCTATCATCAAAATGACGATCTTCAAAACCGATTTGACGAAATTAAATCAGCGGCTAGTCTCCAACGAAGGTGTTTTCACTCAGAGTATTCCATAATAGAAATGCTCATATTTCCAATCTCAATACCGCTTTTGCGGTGAAAGTTCCACAGAAATCACTATAAAGAAGGTGTCATGTACAAAAATTTCTTTGTATAAAATCTCTCACAATTATAGCACAGTAAATATCGTTGATGCATAGGAAACCTATATTCCATCCAAAAATATATGAATAATGGGTTCATACATTTCCTGACTCATTTGATAATATTACGTAGTATTTTACAAATTAATGTGAATTTTATTGTTTCATTAGTACGTTTTAATTACGTAATATAATATATTTAATCAATGTATTTAATAATGTCATTAATTAGAGTAATGAAAAACTTATTTTAATATAAGTGTTCAAGGGCGTTTCACAAATAAAGCCTCCTTTTATAGAAGAATAATGCATGGAATGCAGTGGTTCACAAAATGTACTTAATCACTCCTTTCAGACCATCTCGACGCAGAACTATCCGGTGACTCACTGCACTTTTTAAAACTGTTTCATATCACCTTTCATACATTGTACAACTTCCAAATGTTGTCGTGACTTACGACATAAACCTCTAATCTAGCATCACAGTGCATCAAATGATATGATAATGTAATAATTATTTAACACAATTGTTAACACGTTCCTCACAAAACCAATGGCGAAGAATTGAGAGAGCGACAAACGTAAGATCCATCAGTCTACATGATTCGGGGTTGCTGACCCCGTCAGTGAATTACCTCACCGCTCCATTGGGATAGCATACTCCATTGGGATTGGGATAGCGGGAGGGGTGCGGGACTCGCATGTCGTGACAGGAAGCCCAGCTCACTAACGCCACGCGAAAATAAAAGTGCGCGTCTCCGGAGTCCGGTTTATCACGAAGACGGCGGGCGAGGCGACGGGTGGGCGAGCGGGCGGGCGGCAGCATGTGGGAACCCCCGAGACGCCGCTAGCGTTCCCACCTCGCCGCTCGGTTTCGCTCTGAACCGGAATGAAGCACATATGCTCCACGCCCGGCGGGCTCCGAGCGGTTCACACTTCCGCGCACGCCGCTCGCACACCCTCGGTGATCCGACCCTTCTTAAAACAAGTAACGAACAAAAGTGAAGAATGATGGGATGGTTCTTGGGTTCAGTTTTCACCCCAACCTTCGTATTTTATTATTATTGTTAACGACATTATGTTCGACATTAACATAAAACGTCGTTCATAATGGCAAAATATGGAATATATGAAAAATACAGAAATGAAGAATGTCCATCCTCTCAGGTCTTAATTTTTTAAAAAATTGATAATAATACACAATTCGACAATATTTTAAGTATTCGATTTAAAATCTGTTTTGGAAATAGGTCGAGATGCACAAAAAGGTTTCTTTTGGTTCCTTGCATTAACTCGCGCACCCATTTAAAGACAAATTCTATATGTAACTACTTCCTTAAGCAGAGAAAGGCGAATGGAGCAAATATAGAGTCGCTGGTTCCCTGCTTCAGAGCGGCTGACGACACCGCCGGTTTCCCACACCGTATGAGCTTTCTGAAACGTAATTGCGGCACAGTGCACTGCACACGGCCGCGCGGAAGAAACGCATGTCGCAATGAACGCATTACGACGGAAGGCAGCGCTTTCTCTACGATGGACGTTTTTAAATAACAGATAAGGATAGGAGGTTCAAGATGGTTACGGTCCATGACTACTACCAACACATGTACACACACAGATACCGAAAGAGAGAGAGGGAAACAGAGAAAGGGAAAGAGAGAGAGAGAGAAAGAGGCAGAGAAAGGGAGTGAGAGAGAGGGAGGGTAAGAGACAGAAAGGGAGAGAAAGAGAGAGGAGAGAGAGAGAAAGCAAGATATCAACAATTTAAACTCATAAAACTAGATATTGAAATTGAGGCAATACATTTGAGTTCTGATGTGAATTTAATTAAAAATGATTAAACACAAGAGCAATTCGATGTTGCGAACTAATGGTAAATAATGATCAAAATATCTGGTTTCCGGAACCAATTCAGAGAGTACAATTAACGACAAATGGATGTTGAATAATGATTCTCATTAAACACCGAATGTTGGGCAGAAGTTATATTTATTAATGATTCACAAACGCCTATGTTTTATTTTGAACATAATAGAATATACCGAATACCATAGTTAATACTTTAATTTTTATGCATAAGAAATTCATCTTCATTACAATTAGCATTAGCAAATAGCATTGTGACTCAAGGATTTATAAAAAACCTCAATGCACAGATGATATTTATTATGATTTTTTCCCAAATATATGAATTAAATCACATAAAACTATTAAAGAAACAAATAATGCAAAAAGATAGATATTGTAATTTTATCAAAACAATTTATTATAAAACGTAATATCATTACCTCCTCGAATGAAGTTCGTGTAAGAAATGGGATTTACACGGCTTTGATGCTTTAATTCTTCTACTATTTATTTTCACGGAATGCAATGTACACTTTCGCACAGTAAATATTTTTTACTAAAAAAATAAAACACGTGCATTACACTGATGTTTTGTTGCCGGTACGCAGCTGGGATTGATTGAAATTTAAATCGATTCTTTCTTACCATTGAGCAACATACGAATCTATAGCCATTTAAATAATCAATTTAAGTGACAAGTATTCACACTAATTCATTTGTACGATTAGACCCAACCGACAATGTGAATCCCTTCCCCATTTTCATATTCCCGTGTAAAAGTCAGTAACTACCACCAAGGGAGTAAAAGTGAAGTGGTGGATTTTTGAAACGAAGTGGCGCCGCGTGTGGTTGCAGTGTGCGTCAACGACGACGTGCTGTACCAGCCCGGCGACCTCATGCCCGCGCCCACCCCGTGCGCGCGCTGCGTGTGCAGCCCGCCCGGCAGCCTGTGCACGCCCGTCGCCTGCGAGAAGAAGCCCGGCTGCAAGGCGCTGCAGAGGCCCAACCAGTGCTGCCCCGAGTACCAGTGCGGTGAGTGTTACTGGCCAACGCTCGGCATACTAGGACGCGTTTCTTTCGCGTGGAGAGATCAGCTACTTAACCGAAACGGATGTTGTCGCGGTATCGATTATTTATTGGGATGAAAGTACTTTGGGACCACGTGGCTGTCATCGTTTGAGTGAAATAAATTTACGAAATGTTTCAAAATAAGTGAAATACAAAAATCTTATTTAAGACATAAAACGACATTAATTACATTGATAAGAAACAATGCACAATACAAATTGTTAGCATTGAAAAAATAATATTGATTTATACATTGACAAAATTGTTGAGTTAAAAACGAGTATATTTGTGGGTAGGCGAACTGGATATTACCTGATGTGAAGTCATTTCTGGCGGAAATCGACTATCAGTAGATTATGAAGGGTTGTCAGAGCTTAAGTGTCTGGAAGGTCCCAGAATGATGAGAAAGGTGGAGAAAAGGGAGAAATAGGAAATCAAACCTCTAAGAATGAGTGTTGATGAGGGTGTGACAGAGTTGTACGTAGTGTAACAAACATCAAGACGTACAGCGTATTTTTTATCTTTCATTTCTTCCAATTAAGTTTTCAAATGACTGGGGGGAACATTAATATTTTCTTCAGAATGCTTTTTTACATACATTTTTGTTAGTGAGATTACGTAAAAAAGTTTCTAAATTTCACTGAATTTGATATCAGATTTGAACATTAAAACTTTAAAGGGAAATATTGAGTTGTTAGCAACAGACAAATTTTCACTCATGAAGATCTTGGCTGTCCGGGTGACGCCGCGTTGAGCGCTGAATTGCCGACGTATTGATCATCGTTTTGTGACAGCCAAGATCTTCATGATTCTGGCCGCGGAAGCCTACGACTTCATTTAAATTTTCACTCATAACCATTACCTTTTCTTATTTGAAATAAAGGCTTCATCTTTTTGCACTCTGATTTAGCACATGTTTAGTAATCGTAAAGCAGCCAAAACTTTATTGAGTTCACGGCCATCAAACGTTTGCACACCGCTAAGAGCTCATTAAGCGCGATTTTGGGAGTGCTCGGCGAGAGCGCGGGCGGGGGTGGGGGCGGGGGCAGAGGCGGGCGCTCTCACGAGAATGAGAGGCGCCCGCGCTGCGACTGTCGTAACGACCGCACTCCGTGTTGCAGAATGTGAGCGCAACGGCCGGCTGTACGCCAACGGCGAGCGCCTGGACAACGCCGACAACCCTTGCCAAGCGTGCTACTGCCAGGGCGGCGAAGTGGTGTGCACCACCGTCGAGTGCTACCGCCGCGACGACTGCGAGCCGCAGTTCGTTCCAGGCCGCTGCTGCCCCAAATACGACCATTGCCCGCCCCTTGGTAAGGAGATCTAGTGCCAGGAAGTATTTCTGATTGTCGTTGTTTTGGAGAAACAACAGTTTGTATACATTTAAATTGCAGCTTCTGTATTCATTAATACCCTTTAACTTTTCCTGAGCTGTGGCGCGAACTGTTCAGAACAAATTATATCAAAGGCACAAGTTTACGAAAAAGGGGACCAATATTCTTACCATATATTGTTATACCATATACCATATACAATTATTATCCTTTTTGGAAATCATTTAAAGAATAATCTTTTGACTCTTCAAACCTGAAGTTACAATAAAGCAAATTTCATTTTCATATAGTCTAGAGGTACCTTTTAAACAATGTGCTCCTTTTACTTGGCTAAAGATTGAATGTACCCTAGGGATAGGATTGCCCATAAATGACACACTTTTAATATTATCTGACTTAATTATAAGGTCCGTTTTAGTTCACTAAAATTATTTTATATACAGATGGTAAATATTTAGAAGCATGTAAAAATATTCAACTTTATAAGTTTCACTAAAAAATTAACGAAATGTTTGTGTCCGTGCAAATGTAATAAAATAACAAAATTTTCTGTTTTTAGGAATGCTTACAATCACTTCATATTAGTTCCAATTTGCTTAATGAAGTGTGATTAAAATTAATAACATTAGTTTTAACTATGGAGTTCAGTAATTGTGAATGATCAATATTTTTATTGCGAAGGATGGGCTGCATAATTTCACCCAATTTTTTGGCGTCTGATTTTTGAGTTGAAAGCTTTAACGATATGTACGGCTCTAAATTGTCCCTATTGCGGTACTGAGATATTGTACCAGTGTAACGAATATTTCTATTTCACACGACATTGAAAACCCCAGACTGTACTAGGAATTTTCTGTGAAGCGGTAAATGTATTCATTAGAGTATTTTAAATGTATTCATTCTTCCCGTACACCACGCAAGCCTACCGCTTTTTACTGAAGGTACGCCTACCATATTTTATTCTAGTCCATTTTACTTTTTGGTAGTACATCCTCTATGAAATTCATTAAATCGACATCAACTCTATTAGAAACCCATTCACTGTTAAAAGACAATAACGCTAACGTTCGATTTGTCCGCAGCAATGGATGATCCCCGGTACGGCGAACGGTTTACTGGAGGCGACCGCCCACAGCACACACGCGCCACCTTCCAGCCGAACGGCGGCCTGGAAGGCGAGACGGATCCTGTCGACCCCGCCGAGGACGATCAGGCGCTGGGCGCCAGCAACGTGCAGGAGCGCGTGCACGTCCCGCAGGTAGCGGTCGTCGCCACCGCCACCACGACGGCCTCCCCGGCTACTAACCCTCCCGCCACCGCCACCGAAGCCGCGACCGCAGCAACGGACGCCCCCGCGACCAACCCTCCCCAGCACGACACCCCACGCGACGCCGCCATCAAGATCGACGTCCCGGCCGTCCCCTGGACCGACGCGACGGAACCCTCGGCCACGGAGGCGACCACGCAGGCCGCGGCGCAGAACGAGGAAGGCAGCGGGACCACTGAGAGCGAGGCGCCGGCCAAGATAGACGAACCGGTGATCGGAGTCATCGAACGCATTCACTTGGAGGGAGACGCCAACCCTGGTGTCGAAGAAACAGCCACTGCTGCGACCACTGTCGGGACGGACGCCGCCAAGAACGATGCCACAGAAGCGCAAACCGAGCAGGAGCCTATCACACGTCTCTTTATGCTTTCGAAGGAAGCCGAACTGGATCCCACCACTGTGTCCACCGAGTACACTGACATACCAGAGGAAATGTCCACTCTTCCGGAAACCACGCCTCCGGCCAAGGAAACCACTGTAGCTGCCCAGGGAGTGGATTTGGCTACAGAAGCACTTTTGGAAGCCACGACGAACAAAGATTCTACAAGCGCGCCCGAGGTGTCCACAGACAGCAGCCCCGAGTTTAAGGACTTTGACGAATGGTCTGCAAGCAAATCTTCCGAGTTTCTTCGAGACAGTGCGTCCATTGGTTCATTAGGAGGCTCATCTAGTGGCAGTGAAACTCACTCGAAGCCGGCAGCATCGTCATCAGATGAGTCCAGGTCGCAAATCCTTGCCACAAACATCAACGCTGAGACAGTGAAACTCTCGTCCGATCAAAGCTCCGTGCCACATTCTGAAGGTTCTGCCGATTCAACAGAGTCTGCTGACAGTACTGAAGAGTCCGCCACAACTGAAATCGTTTCCTCCACTGAAAATGAAAATGCAGCTCAAACTGACGAAAACAAAAACACCGCTCCAGGTACAAAAGTAGATGAATCAGAAAGCAAGGAAGAAATCCCACTATTACAGAAAATTAATGAAGAACAATCAAACGAGAACGTTAAGGACGATGACAAGAGCCCATCAGAAAGCAGTGAAAAAGATAAACGTCAACCTGACATAGTTTTAGATACAGAAGCAACTGACGAAAACGGTCCTCCCATCCTGCTAATCGGCGATGAGCTAGCGAATCACCAGATGGACATAGTGGTTGCAACATCATCAACTGAAGAGGGAGAGACCGAGACACCGAACGTCAACGAAAAGCCAGAGCAGCGATTGAGTCAACAGACGAGCACTAACGAACCTACACAGGCATCTGATGCTGCAACAGATAGTATCACCGATCAGTCTTCACTTACTACGGTACAGCCGCAGGAAGCGGCAAAAGAAGATATCTCTTCGGTGGCTCAGAGATCCGGCGTGGAGGCCAGCGTGCCAGAAGACTCACGCACTGAAGAACCTGTTACCGCAACCGACGCATCTGCCACCGAAGACGCTTTGGGCGAACAAACGCGCACGGAGGCAGGCAGCGGGGACGACAGCAAGGATACTGGAAGCAGCACGGAAAAGCTGGATGTGGCAACTGTGGCGGAGGAGATGATGATGAGTGACGACCCGTTGCCAGGGCAAGCTGCTTCCGTGGAAACTGTCCAACGCGACGAGGATTTGGACGACATACTAGGCAAGACAGTCGAGAAGAAGGAAGACAGCACAGATGCACAAAGCGCCACCGTGCTGACCACTCTCTCGATTGACACGGCAACCGAGGAACCAGTGGCAGCCAGGGTGGCAGACCTAAAAACCGAATCTCCTGAGCGTGAATCTACCACTAACACGGCAAAGGAGGAGGAGGGAACGACACTTGAACCCAAATATGAAGCAACTACAGTTTCCGATGATAACAGCTTAGGTGTGGAAAAGGAAGACCAAACTGAGGAGAAAGTGGTCGAACGTCGAGCTGATAGACCTGAAGAACTAGCTAACGAAGAAGGCACCACAGAAGGTGCTGAAGATAACCCTGCTACAACCGAAAGCGCAAATACTGAAAGGACTAACCCGGACAACAATGAACCTAGTGGATTGTCTGACGACGTGAATAAACGAAATGAAAATACGGATGTAGTTCAAGACCTTACTGATGTGCGAGCTGAAACAACAGAAAATGAAGAAAATTCTGAAGCAGATGTGAAAAGTCCTCATACACCTGATGAGCTATCAAAAGACACGACTACTATTGTTGCTGACGTAACAGATGTTCCTACAACACAAAATCCAGAAGCAATTAAAGCTATCAATAAAGACGTCCTTGGCGAAGATGTAATGCTAGGCGATCAGCCACAAAATTCCCTACCTGCAACCAGATTGCAAACAATTGAATCAAAAGAACAAAAGATAGAAGAGGAGAAAGAACAAAAGAAAGAAGACGAAGAAATAAGAAAAGAAATGCAGGAAAACATCGAACAAAGCACGGACAACATAGACACTACAGAAAGTAGCGGAGATCCAATTCAGAACAATGATCAAGAACAGACAACAGGAAGAAAAGAAATAGTATTTGGTGACGAAATGTCCGAATTAACATCTAAACCAGAAACAGGTCTGACTCAATCTGATCAAACGACAGTTCTTGAACAAAATACTGAATCTGTGCAAACATCTGACACTGACACGCCACAAAATCAACAAATTGAAGAGCAAGCAAACGTGGAGTTGGCAATGAACAGTGATTTGGAACAGAAGAGCGAAGTAAAACCAGAACAACAAGAACAGGAGAAAGAGGAGCCAAGCCAAATTCTAGTCGACAGCGCCAAAAACCCTGAGTTAGATCAAGTCGCTGTGAGAGCAGGTATGGACCAACAATCTTCTAGCGACGAACTTTCCACACCACCCCCTGACACAACTAGTTCCGATGACAAGATACAAGACGAAACAATTACTAGTCTACCAGCGAAGAACGCCGATCCAGATGTGCCATCAACAGACAACCCGGTGGACGCGACAACCAATGTTCCGCTCGGAGAACAGAACACTGAACATACGGGTGTGAAAATCAATCCAGAAGTACTCGAATTTAAGCCATCACCTGCAACGTCAACTCCTGCGGCGGCGGCGGCCAACGCCACCGAAGCGACGACCTTCGAACCGGACTCATCCACACTCTCTCCGGAATGGCTCAAGTCGGACAACGCTACCCAAGTCGAGACAGCGCAAGGCGATAAAGCACAGGAGCAGAAGCAGCAGACGAAAGAGGAAGAGGCGTTGACGGCGGTAACGGAGCAGCAGGTGCCAGCGGCGGAAGACGCGGCGGGTGATGTGACGGGTGACGCGGACGGCGGCGAGCAACCGCGCGTGGAACGTCGCGTCGACGAAACCGATAAGAAAGACTTGTTCCTCCTCGAGGATTTCTTCACCAAGCTGTACCGCCATCAAATCGCCACAGACGCGAACAAAGAACATTAAAACCCTTCGGTTAGTGCCAGTGAATTAATAATCAACTTCTCATCTCTCATCTCATTTCGTACCGAACACATGACATCGAGTCAATTATTTTCATATACTAACATTCGACAGAAATACATATCACCTACTAACGATGCATAATTACAGTATTATAGATCATCATCTCAGTGTATCATCCATACTTAGAGAGTATTTATGGTTGCATTGATAAAAAACAAATTGAACCAGCAGTTAAAATATACTATTACTCTATGTGAGTGTATATTAAATTATAGTGGTGTTAAGCACTGGATAAAATATTTAAATTTCGTTTTGTTGTAGAGTTCAGTTCATTTCGCAAATGAAAGAAAGGATGCCTGCGGAATGGTAGAAGTCGGAGGTCGAGGTCTTGTGAGAGGAAATCTAAAGCGTTAGCCTTGTAGCGTACAGAGGCGGCGCGTGCGTCTTGTTCCGGGAGACGACGCCTTTCCCCGAACAAGACGCCGCGCCTGATATCCGTCCAGGTGAGGGAAACAACTTGGGCTGTGTTGTTATTTATGTTGCCCGCGTCTCGGCGGGCGAGCGTTCTCTTCTTCCTCGAGATGGACTTCAGCCCTGGAGAGCGCTCGTGGGCGGCCCTCCACGCCGCCACCCAGCCCTCTCGAAGGGCGCGCGCGAACGCGCAAGCACACAATTCACGCACGCACGGATGGGCCGAATCGGCGCTGTGCTCTTCTCTCCAGGGCTGAATGTAATCTCTCCCCCATTTAGTGATGTATGATAATTATATGCTTCCAATGATTTGAATAAAGTGATTTTATAATACGTGACTGTTCTTTAATCACTCCCTTATTTCGAACTGACAATTGAAACATATTTTTCCCTTAGTTCCTTACAAATGTGAATATGATATACTTGTAGTTCTTGGTATTTTGTCTGAAGTCGCAATCGTAAAACAGGTTTAAATTAAATAATAAATTCTTTAATGCCTTGAAGGGGCAAGTAACTTAGTATTTACTCGATTAAATAAGAAGCCGAAAGATTTTGTTTCTTTCATTCAAGTTACTTGTTGATACTTGTTTTATTTGAAATGCTCTAGTATGTTGCAAGTAATGTAACAAATGTTGTTTACCTCATTTTCTGTCACTTTCTTGACAGTGAGTTTTGTAAGAAAAACGTTGAAATATAAGCGAAACTCTCGAAGTCCAAAAATCGGGTTTCGAAATAAATAAAGTTCAGGTGGATTCTGTCTCATGTTTCTCTTCAATATTTGTTAATAAATAGGAGATAATATTTATAATAGGATAATAGGATATCTATCTGCTGCCGTATATACTCCATTACTTAACACTGCTTTTAAGAAACAAAAAAATCAAGAGAAAAGATGAATTTTTCCTCTTTATTTTTACTATTCACTTGATATTCACTTGATAATTAATCACGCATACACTTCAGGTCTTCAGCGATTTCACTCTCCAAAAGAAGAGTAAAAAATGTGAATTGACTATGTAAATAACTTTTAAAAAATTCAAAATAGACTAAATGAGTAGAAAAATAAGTAATGATTTCACATATCGACGAAATATTCACAAAATAGTTGGTAGTAGAAATCCGATGAATTTGAGGCGAAAAAAGAATGTTTAGCAACCTCAAAATAATAATTAATACATGTATTTGGATGCGAACAATAAGTTACAAGAAAGATGGAATTAGTAATGTGTATTACACTTACAACTAACTTACTCTTATTACAACTAAATTCACTCTGACCGGAAAGTATCAATACAACATTACATTAGCAGTTAAGAGGAATAAGTGGGGAAAGGGAGAAATAAGGTTAAAACATACTTAAATAAAACTTTGGAACATATACGTCGTTTCTCATGAACATTCATAGATGTAATGTCTCATTTATACAATGCAGTCTGCAATATTTGTACGCAAAAAAGTAAAACCACTTGATATTTGAAAATGTCTACTGTCGAAATGTACAAACACGATATTATTTATTTGATGCTCTCCAGAACCATGTCTTTCAACAAATACTTAGATTCTCAAGCCATTATAAAATGTAATTCTTAGTAAATGACACACTTTCATCGATTTAGCAACTGTATTAAATCACAGAAACCTAGTGTTGGAATCATCAATTTTGTCGCAAAAAGAATACAAGCAAATCTGCAATCACACACTGAAAAATCATTTATTGACAATGAACTACATATTGACATTAAGTATGATTCTTAATTACGCAAAAAAGTGGCAAAAAGTGCAATATCCACATCGATTAAAACTAAGGGACGTATTCCCTCAGGCAAATTATACTCACAGAACAAAACAGAATAAGCCCAGTAACCAAGGTAATACGATTTATAATTAAAAAGTAAGTATTAGAAAACCTGCTATTTTGTTCTTTCTTTGCGGTGATGTAGTCCTAAAGACACAGGCACGTACATAACAGGAACCAAGCCTTCAACACCACAGTTACAAATGGAGATAAATACATTCGCTTTATGAGATTCGAAATAAACCCTATTTCTGAACAATGCTGTTTGCACTTTACCTCGTTTACGCAACCTGGGACAGCCTATTTGCCACGAAGGAAGAAATTCACACCACAAAGCAAGCAGAAAGTTCAGGGGTAATTCAGGAGGATCAGATACCCCCGCAAGGCTGTCTCGGTGTCGCGTCCCAGCGCGGACGTGAGCTGCCGCTGCTGCGCGTCACAACGACCGCCGCGCGGCGCCCAAGCGCCACCCCGCGGAGATAACAAGGCGCTGTAAAGTGATAGCGCCGTCCCTCAGGGCGCGCGGCCTGGGGGCGGGGCAGAGCGAGGCGGGGTGAGGCCTAGGCGGAGGAGAAGGGGCAGGGCAGGGCTGTAAAGGCGAGAACCCGCTCAAAGGCAGGGAAGGGCTTGAGGCCGCGCCCCGCCACGCCCGGGCGCACACGGACGACCAAGAGGCGGCGCGGCGACGGCGTTGTGGAGCTGGCCAGGTAAAAACTCAAAGCGGTGGCGGCGAAGGCGGAGGCGGCGGTGCCCCGCCGCTGGCGCACGCGATGCGAGTGCGGCGACCCGCGAGAGGCGACGCCACCGACGCGACACGATGTGGGGCGCGAGGCGGACGAGAACTTGTGACGCGGCGGCAGCGGAACAAAGGTCGAGAAAGAGGATGAGGAAAAGCAGTGGTTGGCGATCCAGAAACAGTAGCTGACGAGATTCAGAGGAGCGCCGTTTTGGCGATCACTAAGAGGGAGCTTAGTTAGGAGATGTCTAGAGGCGGCGTATGTGTTCGCATTGATATCACAATAATTATTCGCGCTTGAGGAAGATAGGTTAGAAATATAATAGATAGAAATATAGTAAGTTAAGATAAGTAAGATAGTTAGAAATATAATAAGATAGGTTAGAAAATAGAAAAAAATATCAAATATATGAACGAAAAACGTTTGCGAGGTACTTAAATGTCACCAAGTGTCCGCTTAATGGACATGTAACGCTCAACAACAACTCGACATTATGTGGAAATTTTTAAATGTTACTTTTAAAAATCAATTAAAAAGGAAATAAAGTATCTTTATTATTCACACAGAATATAGAGCAATAGAAATTTATTTACAAATGTGTTTATTTAAACTATATTATATGTACTATTACTTATTTACCTTTACAAGAGAAACATAATCTCCTTTTTTTAACATCGTAAAATAATTTTTCCTACAGGATGAAGTTTGCAAAAAGATAGAAATGACGAAAACTAGTAACACGTGGTTATTTAACATATTATCATCGGGCTATACCTGAAAATTGTTTATAATCAATCGATTAAGAAACTTGTGATATGCTACTAAAACATGACACACAATTTTGATGAAAAACAGTGAGCAATACCAACATTCTCCATGTTGTTTGCAAATAATTCAATTGTAAGAACGATTATATAAAGAAGAAGTAAAGTTTGCATCGCCAATGGAAACAGAGAAGCTGAAAGAAATAATTAATGTTGGTCTCACCAGAGTTCTCTGGTAACTGAAAGCCGTTTGCTGCCACCTGGCGGAAGGTAGTGAAAGCGCATTGCTGAAGGTACAAAAGTTCCCCACTGCGGTGTCTTACTACCGAGTCTGAAGTAGAACTCCAGAAGCGAAATCATTTTACAAAATGTCATAAATCTCGATTCTTCATAATAATCGATTACGGGTTGAGAAAGCAAGCACACGCTTTAAGTTAAAATAACTAACATTCAGCAATACACGAAGCTTCGCGACCTTTGCGTCTATTTTGTCACGCAGATTATCTTTCGTGAAAGTAGTAACATATTAACAAAATTAATATTTGGTTACTCGTGTGAATCTAGAAAACCATGTAGATCATGTAAAATAACTTCTATATGTTACTTTTTTAACAAAGGATGATTTGAATAAACACTCCATATTGCCAATACTCTACATTGAATCGCGGAGGTAAAAACTCTTTAACAAATTTACATCCGAATAAATCACACAAATATGGTGTATAGACAAAAAATAGAAACAATGTACGCCATTCCATGGTAACACAACACTGTACAATAATGAACGCAGAATTCTGGGATTCGTCTCAAAAGCATTCGCTTTCAAATTATTGAAATCATTTCCAAAAAAATATACAAAAGTATGAAACCTGAGGGACGTAAAAGTGGAGAAAATTCTGTTATATTTTCGTTTAAAATAGGTTAAAACCATTTTCCCCTGATTTGGTATAAATACATGGGCTTCTCATTATAAATGTAAAAAAATTTTAGACGATTTAAGAAGGGAGTAGAATATCATTTTTGTTTGTTTGGTAACACTATCGGAATGATCTTGTGTAATTCCGTTACATGAAATTTTCACCTTAAGTTAGTTTTGCGCCTAACTGATAGGCAACGTCCAATACACTGACGTTGGGCGGGTTACGTTCAGGGCAGTTAAATCTTGTATACACGTCAAATCACCTATGATTGATCCCGAAATATTGATATTTATTTTTTTAAATTATATCTATAACCGGTATAGCGTAAAGGACGAGACAATATCTAATTATCTTATTATTTATAAACAAATCTGATAAAGTCACGCCAAAAAATATTTTATAAATTAGACTTTATGATGTGAATAATGCGCAATTGAAAGCAACGTACTTTGTAGATGTTCAGATTGAAAGCGAGAAAAAAAATACACAACGATCTTACTAAAAGTATTTGGAAACGTTTTTAAACCAGTTTCAATAAAAATTATAAGAGGAAAAGTTATCGAGAATTAAACAAGAAGTAATATTCATGATGCACAATAAGCATTTTCATCAAAGTTCATAGATAATAGATAATTTAAAGAGATGTTATCTATTTTATGATACAGGTGCATTTCACAACCGCATTCGTCAGAAATTAGTACCACTGAAGTGATAGATACCAAATTTGGCACGAATATTTTTAAGCAATCAAGAATCAAATATAGGGTGATAGATGCGATTCAAAATGTGCGTTTTATTACAAAAAATACAAATTTAATTATAAGTATACGCATCCTATGGTAGCTTGCCCATTGTCAAAATCAAAATACCAAACTTGAAAACCGAGCGCAAACAACTTAGGTTGCGTCTGCTTGTTGACCATAGATGTTGTGCATGTACTGATATTTCACCAGTACATGTAGTAATATCTTACCTAAAGAAGTAAAATGTGTAACAGGATAATTACTTGATGAATATTACTACAAATGGTACAGAAAGAATTATTCAAACTGTATTTGAATCAAAATGCAAGTGCATACAAAATAAACACCCTTGGTGACTGGTTGTTTATTTTACATTTAATTGCGTAACGTGAACTGTTTCTATTTTATATGATAACCTTTGCAAACGTTTTTATTCACATATGTATCATTTATAGAGGTAAGCTGGAATTTCATCTTTATTGGGCCCAGGCTTCAAAGTAGTAAGTGCATAAAAGATACGAAATTAATGGGAAAAGGTAATGAATCAAGAATATGTACACTTATGTTGACGGTAAAAGACAGATTAGATGATTTTTCTGTGGAAGTGTAATTTATTGTAATGGTCTGATATATAAAACTCCACAACAATGATAGACGCGAGTAAAGTTGTTTTATTTTTATTTTAGTTCTATGATAAGCCAGGAACCCCGGGTTTAATATGAATGGGATTGTGTGCAGGCTCGGGAATCAAAGAATATACGTTGTTAGTGCAAGCAAACTAATAAACAAAGTGTAGTATTCCATGCTTGGTGTCATAGCGCTTCATATGGGGAGACACGGCCCCGAAGACATTACATGCAAAAGGTGTGGAGAGGGCATTGAAAGCCGTGATTTTGTACCAGGATTGAAATAAAACTCTCTAAAAAGCTACCGAACGGAACACATCGAAAGCAATCGGTGCGATGTGAATATTTTTTCAGCATAAACTAGGGTATTAGCTACATGAAAGTGAGGTGGATAACTTGTGATTAGTTTTGATAATTTGGCATTGTGCAGAATAAGAAGTCGAAGTAACTATTCGCGTTGAATTATGATTGTTATCTTTGTTATTGTAATTTGGGGCTTAAATTCAAATAGACTCCGTGTTTCGAAGGGATTTATATTAGGATAGCTTCGTAGGAATTTTCAATAAGTTGGCCCAAGATAGACAGTCGCGCGTAGGTATTTCATCCGAAGCACAGCCAGGGCAAGTCGCGACCGCGCATTAATTTAATAGAAATTATTGAATCCTATAAAGTATCAATAGTTGAGGATATTCTAGAAACATTTTAAATCTAATTTAATGACAGGCATCAACGCGATAATAGGGATATCGAGGACATTCCATGGACAGCATCGAACTCCAAGACATCCAGAAGAACATCTGAGAAGTCATCGCAGTAAGCTTACGAACTTTATTGAAAACCGTACGGGGCTTTAATGTTTGTTCAGAGAAAAGGTTAATCGTTTCATTAATGAGCGCAATAGAATTTGTAAGAATAAATATTTTATTTTTTTAAAAGAAAATGCCGATACTTGATAGTAGTTGCTATCAATTCAATAATTGGTTTTATTCAATAGAACATCCAGTAATCGTAATTCTGTATAGAATTACACGTCCTCATGCAGCAGGTAAGGAGTAAAATGTTGTATTCGAAACCTATGATTTAAATTGAAAGTGAAATTATTAAAATTATGTTTAACATTGAGAGTAATACTTGTATAATTGCTTGTAAGAAGTATCAAGATTTAGTAATATTAAATATCATAAAAGGGAGCGTATTTCTCAGCACATATTTCTTTATTATTTTAGTTAGAAAGTAAGTGACGAAGACCTTGGATTTGGGATGGAGTCACAGCAAGTCGGGGCAAGAACGAGAGGGAGTGGAGATGCACAAGAATAGACAGAAGTGGCTGAGCTGGACAATAATACAGAGTTATTGGCTAATGAAGTGTAATATATAAATACTGAAAAAAAGCGGGTAACTTGAGCGGAGATTAAAGCAGGGAATACTTGATATGTGAATACACGAAAAAGTTAAATTTATACGTGGAGAAGTCATTTTTTTTAATAAAATATATGTGGATTTTAAACAATAAAGTCGCGAAAAAATGTCGCTTGAGGAAGATCATTTAAAAAATATTACACCACTTCTTCCAAAATTAACACTCTTGTCTGTAAAATAAGTTTCTTCCTAACAAGGATTTTTTGGGCTATGTTACGGTGTGTAATATGGAAAGTCTGATTTTGTATCATATACTATAACGTATCATTCTGCAATAATAGACAAGACTTTTTTTTCAGAAGGGGAGAAGGGGGTTTTCAGGAGAAATTTTCAAAAAACAAAAACAAATTAGAAACTTGAATCAAAGTCGCAAAAAAACAAAGTTCTCAAAGAAAAACCCTTCCAATTAATAATACAATTTAGTAATGAACCTCCAATTGACTTCAGTAAGCAAAAAATTACATTACATGTAGAAAAGCACATCGCAATTTATTGCTATTTCCAAACGATTGGCTGGTAACGATCGAGAGGTCAGGAAGTGTGAAGTGGGACGGCGGGGCGCAGGGACACAAAAAAAGGCGCAGGAGTAAGGCTGGCGAGCGGGAAGCGGTGAGTAGGCAAACGGAAGTGAGAGCTCGACGCGACGCGACGTCCGCGAGGGAAGGAAAGGGCGGATGTGCCAAGCAGCGACCAGTAGACGCCCGACCGAACCGCAAGAGGAAATCATCAACTCCAGACACCGGTCAATCCATCTCTCGCTGATAGCAGGGTAGAGTAGGACTGATAGGGAGGGTACTGGCCTGATATCTGCCGAAATCTCCACATCATGGGACGGTCTGTCAGGTCCACATCCCTACCCTAAGAATGGGTACGGGGAACAGCTCGGGGAAGAATTGATCGCACGCTGTCTAAAACCAGCTGTTCAAGGTGCTGTCCTGACATCCATATGAACTTAATCGGAGGAATCAACCGAACATAGCAGCCGGTCTTTAAAACTTTCATCAACACAGTAATTGTTTTCGATGAGCCTCCTGAGCCGAAGTGGAAAATCATCTGAAATCGTCATTAATGAGAAGCATATACAAAATTCAATAATATAAGACGTCAAAGACATAATGAACATTTTCAGTGTTATTTCAATAGTTCTATTGTACCAAAATTCTTACTTTCTTTGACTTCAATATCAAATTTTAATGCATCCAAATAATACTTCGAAATAAGTCACACAGAATCATTCTTGGAACTTTAACTTCTTAAATCGATATTCAACGAAAAAAAATTAATGGTTAATTTAAATTAATAATCATGAACGTAAAAACTGAATTCGTTTTTAGAATTGATTTATATTACTTCTGCCTCAGTAAGAATTATATTACCATTGAATTATTGTAGGAAAAACAACAAATCAATTCCACCATTTAGTATTTTCGACGTCGCCCGATTCACGCTGGAGAAGTTAATTAAGTGCCGCTCAGCGGAACGTTGCTGCCAGAGCTCTCTGGCAATATGCCTTTAACGTATTTCTGTACTTAATCCTCTGAGAGCGTACTGCCACCAGTCAATAAGCCGATTGCAAAAGCGCTGCGGTGAGCGACAGACCACAGGCTCCTGTGTCAGCTTCTCATTCGCAGGTCAGGTTACAGGAACCCAAATATCCTAATTTTATAGTCATCATTAAATTAATTTTAGAACTGTGAAGATACTTTAGACAGTTTTGTTAGTGATTTTCACAATCTACCAGCACAAAAACCGTGTTTTTCTTGAAAATGCAGTCAGCTTTTGAATTAAAAATTACTTACTTTACAACTGTTTATATAGCGCATCTGCATATCAAAGTTAGACGTAAGTAACTTCTTCTCAAAAGAAGTACGTAATTTATATTTTCTTTCACATTTAAATGGTAGCATTATGAAACAATGATGTAATGATGTATTAATACACGAGTGTAATATTACGATACGAGTGAGGTACGAGAGAATATCGTAAACTTCACACGAGTGTATTACATCGAATTTCATACGGTACTTTTTCTACGACTTACAGTACCTTTTATTTTGAATCGTTTCATGGTAGTTAACAATAAGGATTCTGCCAGGACCACCTAGCGCTCAGCTATCCTACCCTCGCATGCTATCGCAGGTGTCTGTGATTACCAGTCCGCCTGCGAAGGAGTACTGCGCTAGTCAATTGAAATAAAAGTGAAACAACGATCCAATTTATTTTAAATAATATATTCCACGAAAAATTACCAGTATTAAAAGTACTAACAAATATAATATATCAGATGCAATTTTAATGTACACAATTGAACGAAACATTTACTAGAACGATTCTCAATGATTAATTGTCAATATTTGGTTTGTTAACTTCTCTGTGATTGGTCAAGATCCTGTATCTTAATGAAATCTGTATCGTAATGAGTATCATTATGCAACTGGTTGCAGCCATCAAATGAGAGTATTATACAATGGGAGTAGAAAAAAGGATATAATGATATAAGTCTGCGCTAGATTGAAATCATGTAACGATACGAAATAGATTCGTAGGATTAATTTGAAAATAATAATTCCACGTGTAGCTTCTGCAGTTGCGGGCTTCACAATTTCTACTCCCAGCACTCCCTTCAATTCTCCTTTCACTCACTCCCTTGTTACACACGCAAATCCCAAGTGAAACGGAGGAAGGAAAGGAAAAAATACTCAATGTCTACGGTAAATTTTTGACGTGGGACAAACTACAACATTCATCTGAAATTGAAAGGGTAGAGTTCTCAATAGTTATGATTCATGTGTGTGTATGTGGTGAGGGAGACATAGACTGCGATTCTCGTGACGACAATTGGCGAACTTTAACTTATTAAATCGATATTCAACAGAAAAAATACCATAAAATCATCCCTCTCCCTGTTTTCATTCTTATCAGCACATCATAAATACTCAAATTAACTTATGTACAGATATAGGTGTGAATTGAATGGAATCCAACGTGCGAAGACCTTGGCTGTAAATTATATTTAAGTTATAGGGAAAAGGTTAGATAGGAAATCGTGTAGAGATCAAACACTTGCAGAACGAGGAAGGCACCACGACCTCCCTTCTTAGATGTCAGGAGAGAGAGAGAGAGAGAGCAGACATGTGAAGGATGCAGGAAGCCGGATCGAGCGGGGGTGAACGTGAGGTCGTCTAGGTCGTCTTTGGCTAGCTTGTGGCGTAGCAACAGAATTGCGGGTGAAGAATAGTGCGCAGAGAGGAGTGTGGGATCGATGGAGGAAGCATCGGCGACGGTCATGGTGGCGGTGGTGTTGGCAGAGACGCAGTCTAAACGATTAGGAAAATGTGTCAATGGCAATAAAGGAGTATGTGTAAAACAGGGCAATGACGAGATAGATATGTAACGCGAAGCCAATGGCAAACCGGGAGCGGTGGCTCAGTGTATCAACTGATGTTCCTGCAGTGCCTCTGACCAGGAGATCCTAGGACGGCAGGATTTTCGACACTAGCTTGCGAGCTAGGTCGAATTCAGTCACTGTTTGGAGGAGAATTCTAGCGACCAGCTGCTCTGATCGGTAGTTTTCCGTGGTTTCTCCGATCAACGCGAATGCTGGAGCAGTACCCTCACAAACGGGCCACAGACCGCGCGCGATCTTTCCTTCCTCTCCCTTGTCATACCCTCACCCCTTACACACACACATACACTACACTACCACACATGGCGGGAGGCCGGCCGGGGACTTAGAACTTGTCCCGGCTGGGGCGGTGCCCCACTGGTGGAAGATGCGGGGTTTTCCCCAACCAGACTAGTACGTCAGCGCCGGATATCGCCATCCAGTGGGGGAAGCTTACCGCCACCTCCCGATGAAAAACATGTACACTTACAGGACTAATGACCTCAGTAGTTGACGACCCCGGAATCACTAATTAATCAATCCAATGGCAATGTGAGAGGCGCTAATGAAAACAGATAGGTCAGGGAGTGATGATGATGATGATGATGACAAAGTTGCCATTGGTGGTGGAACCAACGGTGCAGTGATGTCATCGTACGCTACATGGCAGTAGCATCACAAGCTACAATGTCGACAGCGATGTCGACAGTGATAAAATCTGCGGAACTGCTGCTGATGATATAGTCTGGGAGCCAATGGCACTGACGGAGGAGGGCGGCGATGACGGCGAGCGGCGGCTTTCAGGAAGCGCGAAGGAAAGGCGCGGCGCGTTGCTAGGAGGCGGCGCGGCGCGGCGCCGCAGTCACCCCGGCGGGGAGGCGAGGCGCGACGCGGCGCGGCGCGGTGGGGTGCGGTGCGGTGCGGTGGGGCGGAGGCCAGGGCGGGGCAGCGCGAAGAGTGCAGGGGCGGAGAGATGCGAAGAGCCTCTCCGTAACTCGAGGGTCCCTCTGCAGCGCTCCGCCGCGCTGTGCCACTTCAGGCCCGCCGCTGCCGCTGCCGTCGCCGCCACTGCTGCCGCCGTCGTCGTCGTCTCCAAGGATAAAGTCCATTTCGTGAAAGGCGACGTAATAACTTTGAAGACGTCGTCGCCGGCGACGACGTCGCGTAGAAATAAAATTTAATTTAAAGAATGGAGCCGTATAATGAATACCGTGTCATATTACGCGCCCATCTCGCTCTGTATTCAAATTACGAGAGCGATATATTAGCCCGGCGTATAACCCGCAGACTCTTCATTTGAGAGGATATTGGAGAGGGTAATGTAAGTGTTACTCAACATTTTGTAGGTCCCTGAAATATGTGAAATATATTTGCGGACTAATCATTGATCTATTATAAATAAATGAACATTTTATGCACATAATTACCAAAATTGTTAATTTACTTCATTAATTTGTTAATTCAACATATTCCAGAAGCATTTCAATGTATTTCCTACCAAAGCAAAGTAATGAAAGAGTAAAGTAATGTAACTTAGCTACACGGAAAATAATAAAGCGAAACAAACTAGAATCGCACAAACGACAGATAAACTGAAGTTTAAAGAGAATGTGCAGTTAAATGGAATTAATGTCAAAATGAATTCCATACATCAAAATTAACAAAATAAATCCAAGTTTGAGAAACAACACGTAGTGATAGTAGCGAAAAGGCAAAACTTCCAAAACGTGAGTACAAGGTTACAGTTTTACAGAAGAATTCCCGATACCTAATATTTCCATCCCCGGTTCAATATTGCTCGCAAACCCGAATCGTTCACGTGCCGCAGCAACTCTTTAGCGAAATCGCACAAAACCGCCTGAAAAGCAGGAAGGGGCGGAAAAAGCGCTGCGGAAATAATGGAGTTGCCGTGTAAGCCGCGGAATCAATAGCAGAGCCCTTGGGCGGACGTCGTCGAAGAGGGGATGCCGCGAGAAGAGGCGAAGGTGATCCCGACGTGGGAGACGATGTCGTGAGAATCGGAATAGGAGGGAACGTGGAAACAATGACAAAAGCGAACTGACTCGCAAAGGAAAGTTGACAACCGTTCTAAAGTAGGGAAAAACGGTCAAGATTACTCAAGCACATATAAAGGAAACATAGTCGAAGAACAAATATCAGGCAACATTATGCGGATTGCACAGAAAAAGGGATAATAAAAAGCAAGAAACTGCCTAGAAGAATAACGGCAAGGAAATAACCGGCCCACCATGTGCGACGGAAGATGGTGATGAAGGTGACTTGAGACAGCCCACGAGGAAGTCGTAGCGGCAGCAGCAAGCGACGCAAGGGCGGTCGGGCGGAGCTCCGGTGGACGGGGTTTATGCGGGGAAGAGAAAGTGATCCCTCCGCCCGCCCGCTTTCAGAGATCCGGCGTCGGATAAGCGGTGGCAGCACCCCGAGGTCTCGGGTCGACGCCTCCTGCCAATGCTACTGGTCCTGCTCACGAATGGCCCGATTATGAACGACTCTCGTATCATTTGGGTACCTATTCGAAACTGAAATTTCAAGCGCCACCTTCTAGTGGCATAACGTTCATCGTTAGTTTATTAAGTATTTTAAATAATAATGAAAAATTGCAGGAAATTCCGAAAAAGGCAGGTTCTGTTCCACAACTTGAACACAATGAATATGGGGCAGCATATTATTTTTCGGAAGGAAGCTCAAGACTTTGTTGAGATCTTTGTTGATAACCCTTTCCCATGGCGCAGTTTCAGGAATTTAACACCTATCGACTTTCTGGGGATGTTAATGACAACCACCACCTGAGCTTTACAACCACACGCCTTAAAAAAAACTAGGGTAGGATTATTCGAATGACGATCGATTGACAAGTATATCTACTACAAAATAAAATAATATTTTCGACGAAATGAAGGGCAAAGTTACTCCATGTGGACGGTGGATGGTGAGCAAACTGTGGTAGAACACAGCTAGATTTATCGAGAAGACAGACGTATCGTTTCCATTTTCTTAGATATGTAAAGTTGTTCACCGAAGATCTGCTCCGTTAGATGATCGAGGCCATTAAATGTTCACGGACTTAAATTTTTATTAAGCCTCCGTTGGAAGTAAAATAACTTCAAGTAAACGTGTAGTTCAACATGATCGCGAGCTCGCAAACCAAAACATTTAGTAATTGCTGGGTGAGAAGTAATGGTTACACAAGTAGGAACAACTTAGCGGCAACCAATTGCAACACTTTCGGATTCGCTGATTTTTTATCCTTGTCTGCAGCTATATCAATGGAGGGAAAAGGACGCACTCCTAAGGAGCAGAAGGCGACCGCAGATCTTCGCATCTCAGCATCATACGAACTTCGCTCCCCAGCAACAAACTCGTCGATGCCGTCAACAAACAGATTCATGATTAGCATCATAAGCACACCGATTGGTACAGGTTTTAATTGTCGTGTTACTTTTCCATCCTACACTATAAACAGAGGAAAAAGTATTGGAATCATCTCAACAATCCAAAATTGAATTTCTGGGCGTAAAATCCATGTCTAAGGGTCTTTTGAGCTGCAACATTCTCGCACAATCATCAGATTAAGGTCGCTTAGGAATGCTGTTCCAAAGATGGATACACGTCGATAGAAGATACATGCAGTTTTACACATGATCACTGGTTTCTCTGTCAGTCTGTCTGTAAGGATGGATGTATTACGCATAACTGTGTCAGATTAGAATATTTTAAGATGGAATTTGGTAATTTCCAGCATCAACAGTAAGATCTATTAGTGACGGTCAGGAGATTATTAAGATATTTTAATTTTAGGGAACACTTTGAATGAAACCCCTATGAAATTTTTAAAAGTTTCTGGAAAATGGCTGAACATTTTTTAATATTTTTTTCTGGAATAGGAGAAAGTGCATTTATAAGTATGGTAGACAGTTACGATGTTCATTAAAACCTCTAATATTTAGAAAATTTTCAAATATATTTGTAATAAAAACTTTACGGTTTTCATGTAGAAAGAGGTTTGTACTTTTCACTCAACCAAATTTCGTGATGATTGCTTGATATGAAAGGTACTGGGCCTTGGATGTTTTATCACTATTAATAATCGTTTTACAATATAAACAATAAATTTTAATAAAAATCATAAAATTAACAAATGAATGCTCATCTCACGTCAATTGTTCATTGTTTCATTTTACGGAGATTTCTTTCTCAATGCAATTTATACTTCAATTGAATGGGGTTATGCAGAACATAACTACTCGCAACAAAGTAAAAAAGAAGCAATGGAGTTGTCTTAACAGCTCAGCACCATTCCTTTGATTTTTACTTACTCACCTTACTTCATTATAAGAGATAGTATTGTAATCATTACCGGAAATTGGCGACTTTTCTGCAGAAAATCTCACTTTTCTAACTTTTCTGTCGTGAGAAAATAAACACATTTACTGACGTGAAAAAAACCTTAAAGATATTTTTAAAAATGTTGTTTCAAATATTGCTTTGATCTTTGAAGTAGAATATTGCTACGAATAATTTCGTAAATCAGAATCGTAGATTATGTATTACCGGAAACTTTCCACCTCAACGGGAAGCTGCAAAATTCAATCTACATAATTTCACAATGCATATAAAGAATTAAATTTCCGTATTTAGAAGTTGTACGTAATTTCGAACAAAGTTAGATGATCCTTGATTCAACAGAATACCTGACAAAACAAAAACTCACTCTCCTAGTAATTTCACATTTAAAGTGCGACGGGAGTATACACTCAATTCACCGTTTTAAGAATGTACATTCTCACTAGAAACACTAGAAACGGACTGGTGTGAAATGAACATGCTATTATTATCCTTTGAGGTAAGTAGTTCATGTCATCATGCAACAATATCATTTACATCCTACAATTGGAAATGATACGTAATTTATGCATCAAACTATATTTGCATATCCACCTATTCAGTTAGCGCACAAAAGGACGTCGTTTAAAGAAACACCAATAAACTGCTTTTAAACAGTCAAAAATGCATTAAATTATAATTCCTCAATCTTCAATACAGATGTTTTATAGAAGAAAATTAATTTTCGAGATAGTAAACTTACAATAAGTTTTATAAGTTTCATCATTACTTTCGCATCAAAGACACGATCTGTCACCATGCGTGTGCATGTACGAATACCTCCAACTTTTCTGGATAGTGTACTGTTATTATCAATCGTCAATTCTAAACGTTTTTAGATATCTATATCTCGTACGCGAGAAAGTACTGAGACAACTTATAACGAATCTTTGTAGGTTTGCATTCATGCCGAACTAAATGCGACTTTTAAATCTAGACGGTTATTTCACTTTGGTGAGAGCTTAAGACTGCAATATAATCATGATGGTAACCGAATTTGGATTCAACGTTCGTGTCATACATGATGGTTAATAATTGTATGATTTGCCATCAACACACGAAGAACGTCGCATAGCATTAACTGTTATGAGTTCTGTCTTTGGAATATACTTTGATATTTTGAATTTCAGTAACACAACATGATCCATCATTTTAATTACACATGATTAGTTGAATATTCTCTATTGGATCGCGAACGTTAAACATGAATCGCGAACGTGGTTATATTATGTGAAATTTAATGTGCATACATTAAAGGCAAATTATCTTGTACCCCTAAGAGCCTCATGTAACGTCGATTCCCTCGTTTCAAAACAAAGCAACACCACACAACACCAAAAGCAAAAAAAAAGGGGAAAAAAGATTTCACTCAGTGGAAGCGTTCTAGAGCAAAACCAACCTGCACGCCGGCCATGGCGTGAGTATGGACGTGGGCGAGAGCAAGGGCAAGAGCGAAGGTGAGAGCTGAGGAGCGGACGAGGACGAGGGCGAGGGCATGGGCATGGGCGAGGGCGAGGGCGAGAGTGAGGGCGAGGGCAAGAGCGTGGGTAAGGGCAAGAGCGAGGGCAAGGGCAAGGGCAAGGGCGAGGGCGAGGGCGAGGGCGAGGGCGAGGGCGACGGCGAGGGCGAGGGCGAGGGCGAGGGCGAGGGCGAGGGCGACGGCGATTGCGACGCGCTGTCGCGACTGCTTCGCGTCTCCGATGCGGCAACGGCGTCGACAGCGGCACGTGCGGAGCGGAGCGAAGCGGCTCTGCGCAGGCCGACGACAGCTCACCCCGTACGTGCGTCTGCGCCCGCGCCCGTGCCCGCGCCCGCTCCGGCCGCCCTCCGCCCCTACTTAGCATGCGGCGTCCGCCGCCACTCGCAGCCGAGGAGGGCGAAACGAGACGCACACCCTGACAGGGCGGAATACGCAGGCGGTGGCACACGGGCTACTGAAGGACGAATGGGATGCATCGACGGGAACGAACTGTGAAAGAAAGAAACGGTGTGGCCGGAAAAATGTCAATAAGGGTTATCAGAAACGAACAATACAATATCCCTCACCGCTCAGCCCACATCTAATTATTTGAAATTAAATGGATTTTTAACTGAAATGCCACACACGGTGCCAATAACGGAAATGTTTTCTTCACTTCCGTTATTGTGCGGAAATGTGTGTTTGTAACTTATTTGATCCAACAAATCCAATAAATGTGTTGTCACAAATATTGTGGAGGAAGCATAGAGTAAATAATTAGCTCTTTAGTCTATGAAGGAAGTAAACACACAAGACGTAAACACGATGTAAAGAAAATGGAAAGTAAAAATAAATGTGTAAGTTATAAAAAAACTCAGCAAAAGATTGAAGACATTCTGGAAAGATAAGAAAGCAAAAGTGAGTGCTAAATCTAGTGTTTCTACTACATCACTTAAAAATTAATTGCCCTCCTGTTTGAGGATAACGAAGAACGAAGACGAACAAAACTAATAAATGGCTATCCAAACTTCTGTGTTCTTCGCCTTGTCTCAATTGTGCTTATTCACAAGACAGAAAAAAGTAAAAAGAGATAATAAAGGGATGTAGACTACTAAAAAAAATAAAGAATCCGTCATCAATGAAATAAATGAGTTGTCACATCTTCCTTGAAATTATTAAGGAAATTCCCTGCACAAAAGACAAATAATCTACCATTAAGTCAATGAATGACAAGTGTGTGACTCCCCTTCCCTCCCACTGAATGACGAGGTCCGCTCCTGACGGGATGAGTTGAGAATGACAGCGTGGGAGCGAGTTCTCCGACGATGCCCGGCACGAATCGGGGCTGCAGGAAACGCGTGGCTGTGGCAGGCCGCGCGATGTGCCCTGTCGATAGCGTCGACGGCGGCACTCGATCAGCCGCCGATCGTCGGCGCGGGCGCGGGCGGCGCTGGCCATGTCACGCGCGGCGCTCCATCACGCGGCGGAGGTGAAAACGCCCGCGCGGAGCGCCCGCCGGAAACGCCACACTCCGCTCGACGCTGGCACACCCCTGCCACCTCAGAGCAGCGGCGGATCCCATCCCCCCTCTCTCACCCGCGAAACAACAACTAAAAACAGTGAAAAAATCGGGATCTGAGAAAATGTATTTATTTATTTATTTAATCTTTTGGCAAATACACATTGGAGAAAATAGTAGAAACAATTTAGAACACATATATCACCCAAATATTCTACAAATGGGAACTATTTAAAATTCTTGGAAGAAATGTCAAAAAGAGATATTCAGTTTTCTAATCCATTAGATTGGAGTTGGGTTCAATGCAGTAATTATGGCAGATACTCCGGATAAACTGTACGTTCGCTCTACTACCACGTGACAGTCGAGGCGGGGTGAGGGGGGGGGAGGCATGACAGAGTGGCGGAAATGACAGAAATGGCCAGTTGCAAAAGCGTATGTAGTTGCAATCTGCAAATTACACTTTTTTTACCACGAGTCTTTGATTCGAGCGCCAACAGCGGCAGGATTTTCGACAACGGATAAATGATTGGGTTGAAACCGACTCCCGCCTGGATGAGAATTCCAGGGACTGGTTTCTGCGGGCGGTCGTTTCTGTGGTTTTCTCTATTCGATTCCAAATGAATTCAGCAAGTCTTTAAACAACGGGTCACAGGTCGCTCGAGATCCTTCCCCTAATCTGTGCCCATTACCAACCTCAGAAAACATAAGTTTATACTCCATCCTCATGTAAACCACCCTCAGGATATAGAAAGTTTCCGGCTCGCGTCCGAAATACATTTGGCATATAGCTGCAAACCCCCGCACGCAAACTAAGATTGTTCCAACAGCACATACGTTTCGTATTATTTTCAAATTGTTACATAATGTTGTAATACTACTTGAACCAACAATAGTGTTTCTAAGTCACAAACGCACTCGACGCTTGGAAAAGCCCCGAAATAATATTGGAAATCTAACCTGTTTCATTTTTATAAGCCTTATTTGATCTACTCGAGCAAAACAACTGAAGAAAGAATTTGGATCCATTTTTGAGAAAATTTTGAAAATATCGTAGGGATTTCATATAAAGTACACTCAAAAATTAAAAGACTTGCTTCAAATTCAAGGGTCTGCGACTTCAGAAGATCGTTCGAGGAGAATCCATTTTGGTGAAAGTCCTGTATATGGGTTACCGGAACTTTGGTTACCGGAATCTCCAAAACATATATTTACGTTAAAATCTCGCAATCGCTTTTTTGGTGACATTCGATTAAATACGAGCAATATGCTATGCATACGAGAAATATTTTTGAGTATGAATAAACTATTAGGACTGGTTCAAGTACAGAAGACCTGAAACTTAATTATTATACCTGCAAACCATAAGACCGCGGTCTCCTGCAAATATGCACAGGCTTAGGTGGCTCAGGGAATCAACTGATGTCACTGCAGTGCCTGTGACTAGGAGGTCCTAAGGTTCAGATCCCCAAGGTGACAGGATATTCGACATTAGGTAGGTCCATTTTAGCTGTGGTCAAGAGAATTCTAGAGGCCTGTTGCTCTGATCGGTAGTTTTCCAAAGTTTCTCCGATTAACATCAGGGGAATACTGGAGCAGTATCCTAACGAACGAGGCAAGGACCTCGCACCATCTTTCCTTCTCCTTTCTTGTCTTATACTCTCCAGTTACACACACATCTACAACATATGCTGGAAGACCAGTCGGGAGCTTAGAGATTGTCCCGACTGGAGCGGTGCCTCGCTGGAGGGAGATACCTCGTTGGAGAAAGCCCCTCTAGCCGGCAGTAGCTCGGTGCTGGATCTCACTATCCAGCGAAGGAATATCACCGCCACCTCGCTAAGAAAACATGTACTAATTACCTTAGATGTGCCCGGAATCACTAATCAATCAAACCAAATATGTCTGGGCCGACCTTGCCTGCCTTGCATTGCAAGGTTCACTTCCAAGAAAGGGCAGCTGCTTCCGCCAAAAAAAATGATCACGGAAAAATCTTTTTTGTTATAGTGACAGAATAGTGTGAAAATATTTTGAAATTATGTTGAAGATAAAAGTTAATATTTTCGGTATGCTGTGTTTAGTTAATATTTGGAGACTTCACTAAAGAAATGAGTTCAACTAGCAGGAATTGTGTTCATTTGGCCGGCCTTTTGTCTGCTTCGTGACATGGTTATATTCGAAAGACAATCAAAAGATCTACATTTTTTACGATTGAATGATATGAAATGGGACAAATAAGTGAATGAATAAGACATGATTTGCATGTCCTGAAGTATGTTTAAATTTGTAAAATTGTGTAATGACTTGTTTTATCATGCATGTTAATACTGCTTGTCCAGCTTGAAGTACCTGCGTTGTGGTTTAATAGTTTTATTTTCATATATCATTTTATGTATTGTTTTTATCAATCTAACTATTAGTTTTTGCCTCTCGGCCAGGACAAGATAATAGTAAAGTTTAGACGAAGGTTTTAATTATAACATAAATTTTGCTAATAGAATGTATAAAATCTTCTGAGTCTGTTGTACAGAAAACGTTTCTCACTGAAATAAGTGAACATTTTGTTAAATTAAATCATAAAATAACAATTTTATTTTCTGTATTTTTTTTATATAATGTTTGTCAATATTCTTACTATTTGATATATCATATTAGCAGATGGGGGAAGATGAAATGATAGAAGCTGGCCATTGAGTTATGCCTCTCCTCTCCCCCTTATTGTCACTTTAATGCTATCGAGTTGGTGTGAAGTCAGTACAAGATATTATCAGTGTCATGATGATACCACTTTCAATCACAAAGCAACTAGAAAATAAAATGAAGTATTAGAACAGATTACTAAGGAGAAATAAGTGAATAAATATAACAATATTTCCTTGCAATATTTTGCAGAAATGTTACTAATATAATATACTTATTTATTCTGAACACTGCTATGTTTGGGATAATTATATGGCTCATACTGCGAAGAATATAGAATTCTGATGAGAAGTAGTAGTAAGAAACGAGGCTTCTGAGATTGCAGTAATAATAAATATTCAGGATGACTCTTATGATGACAAAGATCCCCTTGGTGTTCCCATTCCTCTGATGTTTCTAATTAATAGAAATATGGATGCTCATGAAATTGGGTTGGAAAATATTTGACAACTTTTACTCTTCTCAGGCGCAGAGATGCAAGTTGTAAATTTGTATTATTCCATCAAGAGCAAACGAGTGGTTATATTCCAGGTAGGTAAAATAGTGAATATATTTTATAATTAAGCTGATCTTAGCTTATTGAAATGTGTTTTTTACAATTATTATTATCATGAATATTCTTATTTTACAGGTTTCTCAAGAACTATATACTATCAGGAGCGGTAGAAAAGCATTAATAACTGTTACATTAGAATTTAATTTTCAATAAATATTTAAATATATATATATATATATATATATATATATATATATATATATATATATATAGAGAGAGAGAGAGAGAGAGAGAGAGAGACATTTGTACTCTTCAGATATTTAACAACAGCAACTTATCTTTCAACATCCAGATAAAAACTACCAGGTTTTCAAATATTATCTTCATTGTACATATATAGGGTTGAGAAAAGAATGCAAAGCGCAGCATTATAAGTAGAAAAAACTGCTAAAACTAAGTTTAAGTTTTTTTCGTTGAGGGGTGGGCACAAATATTAATATTTTTATCTTTATCTAATTTGCAATATGTTTGTATCTGCGTACGTGAATGTACTCTGAATAACTCTCTGACAATAAATATTGTGTAGTTAGAAAACATGTGGATCTTTAGTGGTTTGTTGGTGATTGGATTTATAGTAAATCATGTATAGTAAGTAGTAGTTACGACTGGATTTTATGTTATTTAATTTTTCTCTTAATTAAGGTCTTTCATTTTTTGCCGCAGAACATGTAGGGGTATTTTTTATTATATTTTGCAAGATAAGTGGTCTTTGCCTTTAGTCTTTTCTTGCAATTGCTGAATCCTTCTTCGTGTATCTATGAATATTTTAATTATTTATTATATGAGTTCCCACTAATTACAGTATCGAGAGGCATACTTCTCAGAAAATATAAGTAGTCACTTCATGAAATCTGTTGATGTTAACTACGTTTATAATTTTTTTGGTAATTAAAAGATAATTATAATTCTTTTTTATTAAAAGAAAGAACTTTTTCAATTATATGAAGTTAATTTTTGATGTGTATGAATGCGCATTGAAAATATATTCTGACAACATACACCACATAAATCAAAAATTAACTTTAGATAATAGAAAAATATTCTTCCTTTGAATAAAAGAAAATTAGAAATGCAGATTTAATTAAAAGAAAAGTTTTATCTTTTGAGGAGTATATTACTTAATTTTGAAATAAGTATAATAAGACAACTTAATACAATATAAAAATAAAAGTAATAAAATTATGCTGTTAGATCAGATTTGATAGCCAATGAAATGTTGTTATATAAGATTTTTTAATACAAATATGGTTCATTTTTAAAATTCCCAATGTATAATTTTTATTTCAAAATAGAACATTTTACTCCTTATCTTGGCAGACTTGATGGGCTGGATTTTGAGAAAATATGCTCTATAAGTACTTAAGAAAGTAATTCAATTTTATAAAGTCTGACTTGAAATAATAAAAGGGAATAAAATGTATTAATCTTCCTATGTTCGGTGCAACAGTTGTATCCTTCAAAGAAATCACAAACAAAGGGAATTATTTTTTCATTTATATGTTTGCTTTTATGATACCTTTTCACTCATGATCAAAATGACTTTTATTCACAGATAATAAAGTTTTTGAAGGTACGAAATCTTTCAGTTTTCATTTCTTATGCCTAAAATTTTCATTGTAAAAATGGAAAAGCATTCATCTTTCTTAAATTAGAATTTATTTTTTAACATCCCATATATCCTTTTAATAACAAGTACATCCAAATAATTCATAGCACTTTTCAACCCGTGTATCTAATATCTAAATTTTAAGAACAGACAGCTGATTTTTGTAATTCAGAAATTTACTCGGAGGTTATTAATCTTTTGATTAACTACGAGTATTTTGTCAATCAATACTCAGGGAAAGGCTTAATTCACTCGTCACGCATACAATAAATAGCATTTTGAAATTATATCAACTACTACAATTTCTCTTTAATAATGATAGCGGAATACAATAAATCGCTCGTGGAAAGTATTTATAACCTTCATATCATGAAAATACATTCAATTACAAAAACCAGCCTGCTGATACTGCTACTCAGCTGACCGGCAGAATATTTTTCGGTGAGCAATTCGGTCTTCGGCTATGCTTATTTGTCATACAAGCTGCCATTAAAATCGTCTACTGCCCTGAACGCTCTGTATGCGTTGACAAACTAGGTATATTAACGGTAAAAGAACACTAAGCCACGAAATTTTAATATAAGTAAGTCTCCTTGGTTCCTCGTATGCAGCAGTTACATGGAGCACTTACAGCGAAAAGATGGTGACAGTGGAGTAAGGAAAATTTCATTACATGAAATTTCATTTTTATCAGAATCTTCGTGTAATAAACAACTTACTTGTCACACAACTGTACAACAATGAGCTTCTTTCGAGACAGTCTCGAATAAAATTTACTACTGAGTAAATCGACGTCAACAGTGCAATGTGGCAGCTACCGCCACAGGAAATAGTTCTTATACATGCGCAGGGATACTAGTAGACCATCTGAACAAACATTACACCAAAGAGTACACTCAATACACATTCGTACGTACGACGCATACCCAACTTACGATCGTCCTCCTTGGAAGAATCTGTTGCAACTCAGAGAAGATACGATGGCAGGACGTTATTCAACGCGAGTCAATACATGGCCAATGCGCCTGGCTCGGCACTGGAAGAAGAGACGTCCGATGAGAAGCGCGAAATCAGTAAGTGTCAACTTTGAGATACAAAAAGTATAAATTTCGCAGATAGTTTAATTATATTACTTATTTTTCGTTGAATTCTCAAGGACATGCACTATACACAGGTGTGTCAAAATAAATGTTATAAACATCTAGTCACGCAAAGGAGAGAAAAATGATCACAACCAATCATAATTTTGCCAATTAACATGTGGCTGAAAAGGGTGTTTTATGCATTTATATATGTGACATTTTCCGCTGATTGTTATCCGCATAATCAGATGAATGTTCAGTGCATGAAATCTCCTTGAAACTAATCAAATAAATCAGGATTCACTGGATAAACCAAACATTACAACAACAAAAAACGATGATTCCAGTCAATTTAACTATGTATTTGTAGCAGACGTTTCGACCTAAATTGTAAGGTCCTCTTCAGTGTCTGAAAGATCAATATCAACCAATCAGTTACAATCATTACATAATATGTTACATGAGTATTAATAGTATAAAACATAAACATTGAGACAAAGACGTGTTACCTGTAAAATTCTGAGGTTAGGTTACATCTTCATATAAAAATATAATATAAAACCAGGGACTTATGATCGTGAACAATTGTGGTCTAAAGGACCTTGTTAGAGAGGTACTGAGGAATGCAATCGATTAGGTATCTGAATTTGTAGTTCGTTAAGGACCGTTTTCACAGTGGCATAAGTAATGGCATATTCCACTACATTTGAAAGTCAAGACTTTCACAGTCGTGACTTTACGTGGGAGTCGAAACAGCACGTTTACACGTTGACATCTAGTTCCACGACTTATTAGTCAAGTATAAAGTTTAAAGTTTAGTCAAGTATAAAATTTAGTCAAGTTTTATAACACCGAAGCAGGCGCGCCAGTTTCGGTTTGAATAGTAGCATCATGAAACTTCTATTAATAACTAAAATAACATTTTATTCAACTAAAAACAAAAAAACTATCGGCCAAAAAATGCAAATTTTAGATATAATCTAGCTGACCCGGCGAACTCTGTTCCGCCGGTCCCATCTTTTTCTCGCGTCGCACTCACTGTGAGAAACTGTACTATCCTTGTTGCACTGCGTACGTGCAAAAACGTGCGTTCTCACACAGGAACGCTGTCGAACAGGATAAACAGTATCCTATGTCCGTCTCCTGGCTCTAAGCTTCCTGCTCACCAATTTTCAGCCAAATCGGTACAGCCGTTCTTGAGTTATAAATAGTGTAACTAACACGAATATATACAGATATAACGGCGAACGAAAGGCGGCTATCATTATCGCCTTCTGTTATCAGTGCGGCGTTACAACAATGGGTTACAACTGGCAACAATGACCGGTAACATGCGAAATCACGCGAAAACGTGCGAAAACGTGCAAAAACGTGCGTTCTCACACATGAACGCTGTCGAACGGGATAAACAGTATCCTATGTCCATCTCCTGGCTCTAAGCTTCCTGCTCACCAATTTTCAGCCAAATCGGTTTAGCCGTTCTTGAGTTATAAATAGTGTAACTAACACGACTTTCTTTTATATATATAGATACTAGCTGACCCGGCGAACTCTGTTCCGCCTTAACAGCCGGTCCCATCTTTTTCTCTCGTCGCACTCACTGTGAGAAACTGTACTATCCTTGTTGCACTCGTGATAATAAAGCAATTGCAGATTTGTGTTTTCTCTCAAACAAAGAAGAATTTAAAATAAAACGCTCTGATATTAAATAGATAATTAAAAAATCTATTACGTAGCAGAGCGTTTTTTAAATTGATTTTTGTTTAAGAGAGAAATACAAAGCTGTAATCATAGGGACCGGCTGTTAAAGGCAATAAATAAGCAGATTTTGGAATTTATTAAGTTAAATTGTTTATTATAAAATACAAATAAAAAAATTATGTAGATTAATCATTCATTATTGTTCCTGTATTTTGGTGCATAGGTTGCACTCTTCCGTTAAGTACCTTCACGCGAAAACATGCGAAATCACGCGAAAACGTGCGAAAACGTGCGTTCTCACACAGAAACGCTGTCGAACGGGATAAACAGTATCCTATGTCCATCTCCTGGCTCTAAGCTTCCTGCTCACCAATTTTCAACCAAATCGGTACAGCCGTTCTTGAGTTATAAATAGTGTAACTAACACGACTTTCTTTTATATATATAGATACTAGCTGACCCGGCGAACTCTGTTCCGCCTTAACAGCCGGTCCCATCTTTTTCTCGCGTCGCACTCACTGTGAGAAACTGTACTATCCTTGTTGCACTCGTGATAATAAAGTAATTGCAGATTTGTGTTTTTCTCTCAAACAAAGAAGAATTTAAAATAAAACGCTCTGATATTAAATAGATAATTAAAAAATCTATTACGTAGCAGAGCGTTTTTTTGGAATTGATTTTTGTTTAAGAGAGAAATACAAAGCTGTAATCATAGGTACCGGCTGTTAAAGGCAATAAATAAGCAGATTTTGGAATTTATTAAGTTAAATTGTTTATTAGAAAATACACAAAAAAAATTAAGTAGATTAATCATTCATTATTATTCCTGTATTTTGGTGCAGGTTGCACTCTTCAGTTAAGTACCTTGTGATACACGACATTTTTTGTTTTATTATCAGGCGTAGGTTACAACAGGCAACAATGACCGCTAACATGCGAAATCACGCGAAAACGTGCAAAAACGTGCGTTCTCTCACAGGAACGCTGTCGAACGGGATAAGAAGTATCCTATGTCCGTCTCCTGGTTCTAAGCTTCCTGCTCACCAATTTTCAGCCAAATCGGTTCAGCCGTTCTTGAGTTATAAATAGTGTAACTAACACGACTTTCTTTTATATATATATACTAGCTGACCCGGCGAACTCTGTTCCGCCTTAACAGAGAACGCCGTTCCGCCCAAACATACGAAAACCCGCGAAATCACGCGAAAACGTGCAAAATTACGCAAAAACATGCGAAATCACGCGAAAACGTGCGAAAACGTGCAGAAACGTGGAGAAACGTGCGTTCTCGCACAGAAACGCTGTCGAACGGGATAAACAGTATCCTATGTCCGTCTCCTGGCTCTAAGCTTCCTGCTCACCAAATCAGTACAGCCGTTCTTAAGTTATACATAGTGTAACTAACACGACTATATATAGATATAACGGCGAACGAAAGGCGGCTTTCATTATCGCCTTCTGTTATCAGTGCGGCGTTACAACAATGGGTTATAACAGGCAACAATGACCGCTAACATGCGAAATCACGCGAAAACGTGCGAAAACGTGCAAAAACGTGCATTCTCACACAGGAACGCTGTCGAACGGGATAAGAAGTATCCTATGTCCGTCTCCTGGCTCTAAGCTTCCTGCTCACCAATTTTCAGCCAAATCGGTACAGCCGTTCTTGAGTTATAAATAGTGTAACTAACACGACTATATATAGATATAACGGCGAACGAAAGGCGGCTATCATTATCGCCTTCTGTTATCAGCGCGGCGTTACAACAATGGGTTACAACAGGCAACAATGACCACTAACATGCGAAATCACGCGAAAACGTGCGAAAACGTGCAAAAACGTGCATTCTCACACAGGAACGCTGACGAACGGGATAAACAGTATCCTATGTCCGTCTCCTGGCTCTAAGCTTCCTGCTCACCAATTTTCAGCCAAATCGGTACAGCCGTTCTTGAGTTATAAATAGTGTAACTAACACGACTCTCTTTTATATATATATATACTAGCTGACCCGGCGAACTCTGTTCCGCCTTAACAGCCGGTCCCATCTTTTTCTCGCGTCGCATTCACTGTGAGAAACTGTACTATCCTTGTTGCACTTGTGATAACAAAGCAATTGCAGATTTGTGTTTTTCTCTCAAACAAAGAAGAATAAAAAACGCTCGGATATTAAATTGATAATTAGAAAATCTATTACTTAGCAGAGCGGTTTTTTTTGGAATTGATTTTTGTTTAAGAGAGAAATACAAAGCTGTAATCATAGGTACCGGCTGTTAAAGGCAATAAATAAGCAGATTTTGGAATTTATTAACTTAAATTGTTTATTAGAAAATACAAATAAAAAAAATTAAGTAGATTAATCTTTCACTATTGTCCCTGTATTTTGGTGCATAGGTTGCACTCTTCAGTTAAGTACCTTGTGATACACGACATTTTTTGTTTTATTATCAGGCGCAGGTTACAACAGGCAACAATGACCGCTAACATGCGAAATCACGCGAAAACGTGCGAAAACGTGCAAAAACGTGCGTTCTCACACAGGAACGCTGTCAAACGGGATAA
>BLKR01005211.1:0-20000 GCA_011170035.1 Teleogryllus occipitalis
TACGGCTACCATAACGCAACCTTCCTCAGGGCAACATGACGGCCAAAACGTTGGCATTTGCTCCTAGAACGCGTTCTACGCACAGATGTTGATGTAACGGCTACCATAATGCAACCTTCCTCAGGGCAACATGACGGCCAAAACGTTGGCATTTGCTCCTAGAACGCGTTCTACGCACAGATGTTGATGTTACGGCTACCATAATGCAACCTTCCTCAGGGCAACATGACGGCCAAAACGTTGGCATTTGTTCCTAGAACGCGTTCTACCCACAGATGTCGATGTTACGGCTACCATACTGTGACCTTCATCAGGGCAACATGACGGCCAAAACGTTGGCATTTGTTCCTAGAACGCGTTCTACGCACAGATACCGATGTTACGGCTACCATAATGCAACCTTCCTCAGGGCAACATGACGGCCAAAACGTTGTCATTTGTTCGTAGAACGCGCCCTGTGAGGCGTGTGCGCTGACCTGCGCCTTGCCCTGGTGCACGGCGTCGAGCTCGCTGAGGGTGAGCGGCCAGTCGCCCACGCGCACGTGCACGGTGAGGCGCAGCATGACGAGCACGGTGCCCAGCGACGGCCGCTGCCCCCCGGCCGACACCCCGCGCATGCGCGGAGACGGCACGCGCAGCCCCGCCGCCTGCGCGGCCAGCCTGCGCACGCGCGCCGCCTTTCCCTCCTCTTTCTTCCCCTCTGACACGCACGCCGGCCGCTATTACTTAGTTAATGCCTGAGACTCGGGCCATGTGGCCCGCTCTTCCGTCTGACCACGCAAATTTCGCTGCGCTCCTTTAACCATCAAGCGGAGAAAGAAGGTATTTGTTGGGCGACGAAACAGGCGACTTTAATTCGGCTCAGAGGCTTCTTTTAGGCTTGAGGAACTTTTACATGCAGTAAATCTACTACATGGGACAGCCGGCTTTGCTTCCCCTCCGAGGGAAGGCGTACGAAGGAATTTTTTCGCCCTGAAAAATCCACGGCTTTGATCGGGTTTGAACCCGCAAACTCGGGTACAACAGTCCGGTACGCTGATCGTTATACCACCGAATACTCGAATGTGTTGTTGACGTAAATCAGCTGTTGACGGTGTCATCCAAGAGACGTCACTGTCGTGACGTTCAATCTCCCCATTGGGTGACACAGCAACAGCTGATGCATGTCAAGCGCCAGTACAAATAAATCAAAGCATTCAACTTGTCTGGGCTAGGACGTTGACTCACTGGTGAGAGATACCTGGTTGGGAAAATGATCGTTAACCGACGTGCGAGTCAGCGCCGGATCCCGTCAACCAGCGGGGGAAGATCACTACCAAGTCCCGCAACAAAAAAGTATGCACTTCACTTATAGGACAAATGACCTTGAGTGTTGACGTATCCGGAAACAAAAAAATTAATCAATTAATTGGTTTACAAAATTCTGTACAATAAACACAATGTTGCTCTTAAATAAATGTTAGTAATGTTAGTCAGGTAAACGCCTTTATAATTCTTCCATTTATATTTATGTCTTACTCATCTTTAATCTAGAATGTAAAAAATGTATATTGCAATGTAGAGCGATGAAAGCTGCACCAACAAGCTACTCAGCGATAGATCATAACCAAAGAAAGTTACGATGAAAGTGTAATCCAGTGAAATCAAGTGGTAGTGTGGGTGAGGACGTAATTCGGATGTTTGGAGGGCAAAGTTAAAATACCGTTATCATATGTTTAAAAAATCTTGAACGTCTATTTGTCTGCTTGCGTGAATATGTGGGGCAAGTTCATAGTATATTTATCCAGACTCTACATGTGTCTACGTAATTTTACAAATATAGAAAGACGTGTTATAACTGGACATGTAATTGGGTATGTGTAAGTGGACATTCATTTATGTGTATAGTCTTCTGAAATTGAGTGCAAATATGTATACAGGTATGTATATACCTGTATACTGTAAGAAGTGTATGGATGTGTGTATATATATATATATATATATATATATATATATATATATATATATATGTAAATTTTTAAAGTTATTGTTAATAGTAACCTTGAGTTTTGTAAAGTTTTCTGTAGGCAGCTCTACCATTGTGCCATCTTTTGTTCATGTAGTACTTGTTGTAAGTTTACATTTTTGTTTCTGTATTGCATTGTGTGTGTGTATATATATATATATATATATATATATATATATATATACAGAGAGAGAGAGAGAGAGAGAGAGAGAGAGAGAGAGAGAGAGAGAGAGAGAGAGAGAGAGAGAGACAAAGTAGCGTAGTACCTAAGGGCAGCCTCGGACATGCCAGCCACTCCTGGAATGGTGAGTTTGGGCTGCACCGGCAGAGGGGAGCCCTCAAGCGGCGGAGTGGGCACCGGCAGAAGGAACGCTGGGACGGTCTGAAGGAACAGGTCACGACACTATTACGGCCCATACAACATATTACATGTGAAATGTCCACAGTCTAAAGTCATCATAACTGTAGAAGAAGTTACTATGGTTGGGAGTTTAGAGCTCATATCAGTGTTATATTCGCGACCGTGTTTATTCTCCTATTCCGCTTCTACCGAAAAAAACCGTTAGGAATCCAAACATACGCACGTATCTAATAAAAGGCTAGGGCAGCACTGAGTTTGAGTGTTCGTGGAGCGTTTGTTACGGTACTGCTACGACATTTGCTTGGTGTTAAACGGAGACACCACGGGAGCGGTGTCTCCGAGGAGTAGAGCTAGAATTCTCCTGCAGGCGGCTGTATTCCCCCAGAACAAGCGGATGAATTTTATCTAAGCAGGCGCACCCCGTGGGCAGTCCTGTCTACGCCTGGGATTTGACTCTCACTTTCTCCGCCAGTTGTCGGGCTCAGTTAACTATATCCGAACTGTCTGGTTGGGAGAAAGTGGGATCTCGTTAGGGCGGGATGTTGTCAGAGGGATTTAATTTTGCCGGGCATCCTGCCAGGGTTCTTTTACATGCCACATGGCTACTGTGGATTTTCCGCCCTTCGAAAATCTCGGTTCCTCGGACGGGATTGAACCCGCGCACTGGGGGTTCAGAGGCCAGTAAGCTAACCCCTCACCCACCGAGGAGCCCCTTAGATAGGCCCCAGACCCGCGTCGGGGGTAGGCTTCGAAGGAAGCCTGTGTGGAATCTCGGGTGCAAAACACTGCCTACGGGCAGTCTATATATATATATATATATATATATATATATATATATATATATATATATATATATATATATGCACATACATTAGCTGACCCGGCGAACTCTGGGTTCCGCCTGAACAGCCGGTCCCATCTTTTCTCGCGTCGCACTCACTGTGAGAAACTGTACTATCCCTGCTGCAATGCGTACGTACAAACGTGCGTTCTCACACACAGGAACGCTGTCAACGGGATAAACAGTATCCTATGTCCGTCTCCTAGCTCTAAGCTTCCTGCTCACCAATGGTATTAAAGCTGTTCTTGAGTTATAAATAGGTAACTAACACGACTATATATAACGGCGAACGAAAGGCGGCAATCACACGCTCTTCGTTATCAGTGCGGCGTTACAACAATGGGCTACAACAGGCAACAATGACAGCTAACGTGCGAAATCATGCGAAAACATGCGAAATCACGCGAAAACGTGCAGAAACGTGCGTTCTCACACAGGAACGCTGTTGAACGGGATAAACAATATCCTATGTCCGTCTCCTGGCTCTAAACTTCCTGCTCACCAAATAGGTACAGCCGTTCTTGAGTTATAAATAGTGTAACTAACACGACTTTCTTTTTATATATATATATATATATATATATATATATATATATATATATATATATATATATATATATATCGGATGAATTAATTGAGAACTCCCTTCCTGCTAAACATTGTTCGAATGAAGGTGTGACTGAGGTCCAGGTGCGTGACCTTGTGGCCCTGGCCGGTGGCGTCGAGCAGCATCTCGCCCGTGTCGAGGTCCTCGACGGTGAAGCGGAACTTGGCGCTGGGGCTGGAGAGGCGCAGGTGGAACGACAGCAGCACCGTCGGCTGCCACACGCCCACCAGCGGCAGCTGCACGCACGCCCACGCACGCAATCGCTCGCTTCCATTTACCCTCTCATTTACCCTCCCATTTACCCTCCCATTTACCCTCCCATTTACCCTCCCATTTACCCTCCCATTTACCCTCCCATTTACCCTACCATTTACCCTCCCATTTACCCTCCCATTTACCCTACCATTTACCCTCCCATTTACCCTCCCATTTACCCTCCCATTTACCCTCCCATTTACCCTCCCATTTACCCTCCCATTTACCCTCCCATTTACCCTCCCATTTACCCTCCCATTTACCCTCCCATTTACGCTCCCATTTACCCTCCCATTTACCCGCAACACGACTCTTTCCCACTCAGGGAGGGGGTGACAATGCGACTCATCTTTTAATCACGGATTGTAGAATTTCGTTCGTTTTTTACTGCATCTTCTTACTTTAGTAAGACTTTATTAAAAATGTTATTTTGAATTTTACTAACTTAGAAAAAAACAATGGTTTTCTTATTTTTTCATATTCATTTTCAGACTATTTATAAGTAACCAAAGTCAACATAAGTACTTATGATAAAAATAACCTCTTCACAGATTGTTCGTTCAAAGCAATTGAATAAATAAATCTCGTTCACAGGCAGATTTTAAATCATACATCTATAAGAACATCTCTATAAAACAGATAAAGACCATACAACTGTGGGACCATCTGTCTATGAAGCATTCTAATTTTTAAAATAGTTTATATAAAAAGATCTCTTCGCACAGCTGAAATGACGCTTTCTCCTTGAAGATTGTAAGCGAACTGAAGCATTTGAGGATGGAGAGGACGATTGGTGTATTTATAACGCCCTGAGCAATATAAACCATCTCTGCCTGTCAGACAGATGTGCCTACCGAAGTGTTGAAGTAAAGTGACTCCCCAAGGTCTCGAGCTGGAAGCAGAGTGGGGACACTCGTTCAATCGAGAGTTTCAATACCAACTATCGATACCTTCGTAACGAAGCTCCCGACAGAATGATAGTGTCTCTTTGCTTCCAGATTCGGACCTTGAGCAGTCATTCTCCTTAAATTCAACAATAGTGCAAGTCTCTAGAATTCGGAACGGGAATGTATAATCCTTGTACACCAATCGCGTAGTGGGCGTTCGTCCGACCATTTCCGCATCACCAATCGAGACAAATGAAGAACGTGACGTGTTCATGTCTCCTGATGGACACTAATCATTTTGCTGAGGATCCATCAAAAACTTGTAATAAATTTCCCTAAAAACATGTTTTTATAAAACGAAATTGCGTTTTTTTGTGATTTGCAATGTCAACAGGGGTCAAAATAGGTCATTCTATTTGCCTCACAAGAGAAATAGATTGGCACAATTCTTTGTCGGCTCCATCAAAAATATTCTGAAAAAATCCAGAACAACACGTGTTTTGGAGGGTTTTAATGCACCTTACCTACGAGCCTATCAGTAAAATCTGTGAATTACCACACTCTTTCCACCATTTCCATAAATCATAACGACTTGATTGATCAGACTGACGATTATTATATCTATTTTTGTAAATAATCAAACATTTAAACAAGTATTTTATTTTCCATAAGTTCTACTTTCTTGCCATACTTCTTCCGAATATCGACGGTGGCAGATTTTTGACATTAGCTACACTGATGGAATACTTATGGGGTATAAAGAAGATTTATACCGTCCGATTGGTTAACGCTTAGATTCCATAGTTGCTAACATCAGTATCATGTGACCCCCGGAGCAGTACTCTAACAAACGGGCCATGGGCGATCTACTCTCCCTCTCCCTCTTCCTTCCTTGCCCTTTCCTCTCCCCTCACACATATATCCACAATCGACATGCACTACACTACCACGGATGTAGGAAGTTCAGTAGGGAGTTTAAACTTGTTACATCTGGAGTTGTGCACCGCTAGGGAATACCTGGAGAGAGAAAACGTGCACAGCGACGACTAAGTCTGTTCGAGCGAGAGATAAAACCCGCTTTCTTCGAGCGAGAGATAAAACCCGCTTTCTTCGGTAATATCCGTATATCGGTATATCCGTATATTGGTGTATCCGTATATCATTCACAATTCTAAGGACCATATCCAAAAACACAAAGAATATATATATATATATATATATATATATATATATATATATATATATATATATAAAATACAGAGTTGCTCTACAGCTGTCGCCGTGTCTCCCCTCTCAGTCTGCATGCCTCTCTAATTGACCATAGATCTTCCTGCATTTCTCTTGCCGCCGTAGCCTCTCGCACTCCCTGCTGCCATGCAAGTCTGAGTCTTCCTCTCTTTGTCTTTCAGTCGGTACCCATTGCAGGACTCGTTTTGGCCATCTTTCGTCTGTCATCTTTCAAGCCTACTGTAGATCTTAATCTGAGAGGCGTTGTTCTTATAGAGATTCTGTGTGGCTCCAATTCTCCCATTTCTTCCCATATTCTAGCAACCGGTACATTGTCTGAAGTCAGATTGTCTTCTGAAGATCAATGAAACCCAGATAAAATATAATCGCATTTACCCAGCCACAATTTATTCTTCCTTGATAAGACGTCTTGTTTTACTTCTCTACTAATTGTTTTGTACTGTAAACTAGTTTCATTTTTCTTGTCACTAAGCCATTTTAAATACAGCTCTCTTTTCTTCAAGACTTGTGTCCCACTTGGTTTTAATTTCAAGTACCTAAAGCCTCCTCTGCGGCTTGGTGAATGCATTCTTTTGTGTGTTCATATTATTTTTCTATTGGCTTTACAAATAGTTTAGCTTCAAGTCTTTTTCTGTAGAGATACCCTGTACATGCATCGAAGAGACTGCTTAATTTGTATTTGGTAGGTTTAATGACAAACCCATCTTTATCTTCTTTATCGGTGCTATTGCAAGTAAATTGTATGTATATTTTAGTAATTTCCAAACAATGGTCGCTACATTGGGCTCCCCGTTTCACTCCAACATCTTGTATTTTGAATGAAGGTTTTTGCTTGGTTTTACAGAAGTCTATTATAGATTTTAGTTTTTTTTTGTATGTTGGTACCAGGCATACTTGTGAATATCCTTATGTTGGAAGAACGTGTTATTAATTTCCATCTCATACTCTTCGCAAATATTAATAAGTCTCTTACCATTGTTATTGCGAGTCTCCTCTCCATATTGACCCACAATGTTGTTGTTCTTTTCCCTTCCACCTATACCGTTAAAGTCTCCTGCAAATATTATTTCATGGGACATAGGAATACTGTCTAGGGTTTCTTTGACTATCATTTCAAAATCATCTTTGCTAGCTATAGGGGCATCTTCATTCAAATTATATATTCCTGTGACACTTATGTATTTTCCTCTGATTTTTAACACTACTTTAATAAGACGTTCGTTTATATATTCCCAACTTTTTATAAATTTACCGAATCTTTCACTAATGACAATGGAAACTCCTCCTTTAGCATTTTCATGTTGGTTTACGCCACTGTAGAAGTGCACAAAGTTGTTTAGTTTTTCTCTTCCTTTGCCTTTCTTTTTTTGTTTCAGACCAGACGGCTATATCTATGTTTCTTGTGATCATTTCCTGGATTACTTCTTGTTTGAGATGCTTTGTATATTCCATATACCAATATTCACAGTCCATTTTCTTTGCCAATGTCGTTTCCCTTTTGAAATATCCGAGGCATTCACATGACTGAGATTTTTAGCGGTATGATGTTTTACGTGTGTCAGGTGCTGGCCTACAGCACAACCCCCAATCCTGGAGGACCGAAGCTTTTCTTTTAGGGGTTTCCATCCCTTAGTCTGATTGTTTCCACCATAGCTTAAGGAGTCCAGCCTATCCCTGATCCACTCTTTAGTGACGATTTAATTACAAGGTTAGTGAACCCCACCTTCCCGTGTTGAATCATCCGTCATTCATAATTGGATGCTTCTGGGGTGATTACCGCATGAGGCCTACCTACTACATTCTAAAGAAATAAGGGAGGAAGAATAAGAAAGACTCCCTAGCCCTCGAAAGCTAACAGCGTCAGAAACAAACAAGAGTTGTCCAAGGGAGGCCGATAGAATAGATAAAAGCATTGTGGCACAAGTAGGTAAAGATGTCACAATGGTAGATGATAGAACCGTAACAACATGAACATGTCGTTACGGGGGAAGGATAAAAAGGATAGGAAAGAATGGGCGGTTAGGATTGGGATGGATAGGGCGTGGTAGGACACAACTTAGTCTGGCCTCTCAGTTTTGGCCTGTCCGGCATGGGTGACCCTACCAGTAGCCATGCATACAAAAAAAAACATGCTACCGCCGGCTTAGCCCTCCACCTCACTACAGCACGCAAGCCTCCCCGCCCGCACGGACAGTGCTGCTTCAAGGCGGTGTCCTCAGGGAATAATCAAACTATAATCAAGATGACATTATTTTCCTCTCTGTACTACAGACAAGCCCTTGACTCTCGATTGGTCTTCCGACAAATGTGGTAATATAGTGCATGTAAGTTTAAGTATGTGTGTATGTATGCACGTAAGTGTATGTGTAAGTAAGGCCTCAGAATAAGGCGGCGGCGATGGTGTAACGGTTAGAATATTGTACCCAAGTTCGCGGGTTTAAATCCGATCGAAGCCGTGGATTTTTATGGGCTAAAAACTCCTTCGTACACCTTCCTTCGGAGCGGAAGTAAATCCGGCTGTTCCACGTTAGATTTACTGCATGTAAAATATCCTCAAGCCTAAATGAAGCCTCTGAACTAAATTGAAATTGCCTATTTTGTCGCCCAAGTAATACCTTCTTGCTTCCCTAGTAAGTGAAAGAAGCGTAACGAAATTTGCATGGTCAGACGGAAGACCAGTCCTCATGGCCTGAGTCTCGCCACGTAAAATCAGGTATTCATTCATTCATTCAAGGGAGAGAAAGAAAAGATCGCCCACGATCCGTCGCCCGATCGTTAGGGTATTACTACGACATTCACTTGGTGTATATCGCAAAAGTCACGGAAAACAACTGAGCAGAGCTGCGGGCCTTTTGAATTATCAGCCAAACAGCAATTGAGTTCGATCTAGCTATCATCTATCTAGGTTGAAACTCCGGCCACCGTTGGGGCTCGAGCCCATTACTCCCGGTCAGAGGCATTGGAATGCCGTCAGTTGATGCTCTGAACCAGGTGAGATGTTTCGGTACGCTCAGCACTAGTTTATCCGCCTTTACTTCAATTTTTTTGAAGTGGCTTATCAGGGTCACGCACGAGAAATAAACAGTGAAGACGTTTTCGAATAGCGAGCTGCAATGCAATAGTATTTCAATAACTACCTTTAAGGACTACCCTTAATTTAATTAAGGGAAAAATCTCTATCTTAAATATTTTAGTTTTCAGAGGACTCCGACCAAAATTATGAACTTAGGTAATTTTTGTAACATCCGATCAACAAAATGAGACCTGCACCATTTTCTAAAACGTTGTTCGCACTATCCAGCAACAAAATTTAATAAAAAATGATATTTTTATATTTGAAAAATGTCTCAGGAACTTCATGTAAAGGACCCACCAAAAATTAAAATATCGATTTCAATTCAAGGGGCCGCGACATCAGCCAGATCGATAGGAGAATATAAATTTTGAAGAAAATCGGTTGAACGGTTTATCCGTTAGCGTTGTTCACAGATAGGGAAACGTTTTGCCGTCAATCGATTGTTCGGTATCGACGACCCACAAAACGTACATTCTGGCTACACCACGTGTTAAAGGATTGTTTTTCTAAATTTATTGACTAAATTTATCCACTTTTCCGTTACCAGGGCCCTGTAATAAGAGTTTTCTAGCCGAAAATTTGCCGTGTTCTCGCGCAGCATAAAGGCTCCCATAGACCGGCGTGGTAGATCTGCAGCGGGTGCGGCGCGGAAAGTTTCGTGTTAGACGCGGCCACGGAATTCGCGGGACCGTTCACACCGGAGCGTCAATTATGCGTCAGCGTTTGGTGACGGTTGGCAAGGTTGCTCGACTCAGAGGGAAGCGAAGACCCCCGAACACGGGCGGACTTTCACGAAACTCGAGCTGCAGCGGAAGAAACGCGTCTTGCTGCGTTACGAATTCCGCGACCAACGTTAAACGCTGCCAATCTGTTGTCGCGGCGCTCCCCTGTCGCGCAGGTCTGCACGTGCTCATAAGGCAAAACGTGACGCGAAACTTCCGCTGCGGCCAATCAGCGTAGGCTGCGGATCTTCCGCGTCGGTCTGTGGGTTGATTGATTGATTGATTTTGTCGTCTTTCCCGGCGTGTCAACTACTTCGGTCATTAGTCCCGTTAGTGTAGTGCATGTTTTTCCCGAGAGATGGCGGTGATCTTCCCCCGCTGGATGGTGAAATACGGCGTCGACCTACCATCGGCTAGTGGGGTTTCCCCCAACCAGGACTCTCCCACCAGCAGGGCACCGCCCCAATCGGGACAACCTCTAAACTGCCGACCGGTCTCCCGGGATATGTGGAAGTGTAGTGCATGTTAGTGTGTGTGTGTGTAAGGGGAGAGGATAGGACAAGGAAGAAAAGGACAGATCGCGCGCGGTCCGTGGCCCGTTTGTTACGATACTGCTCCGGCATTTGCCTGGTGTCGATCGGAGAAACCACCGATCAGAGCAGCCGGCCGCTAGAATTCTCCTCCAGACAGCGGTCTGTGTGAGCCTTTGCAGGAGTGTCCCTAGCAAGCGCCGTGGCAGTGAGGGCTGACCCTGAGCAGCGCGCAGGCGACGACGCCGTCGGAGGGCGCGGTGTAGATGCCGCGCGTCTCCAGCACGAGCAGCGCGGGCGGCGGCTGCGGCCCGGGGCAGGCGACCGCGGCGCCCTTGCCGTCGGGCGCCGGCGCGGGCGCGGGCGCGGGAGCGGGCGCGATCAGGCCCGAGTCGCTGGCCACGCGGCTGCCGGCGCGCGGGACCGTCACGCGCCGCAGCGACGTGGACGACTCGGACCCCGACAGCGTGTGGCTCACGCGGCGGCTGCTGCGCGACTCTGCGGACACAGCCACTCACGTGTCATCAGCGACTCATTCTCCTTCCACAGCTTACGAATATTGGGCGTCGCAGGGCTAAAGCAACTAACATTCGGCAGCTCATTTACCTCAGAGGGCGTTCTAATATTTGCATCGCTGGTCTTAAGCTACTCACTAATATTCGGCGACTCATTCACCTTCCACAGCTTACGAATATTTGGCGTCGCTGGGCTACAGCAACTAACATTCGGCAGCTCATTTACTTTCGAGTGCATTCTAATATTTATGTCGCTGGTTTTAAGCTACTCACTAATATTCGGCGACTCATTCACCTTCCACAGCTTACTAATATTTGGCGTCGCTGGGCTAGAGCAACTAACATTCGGCAGCTCATTTACCTTCGAGTGCGTTCTAATATTTTCGTCGCCGGTCTTAAGCTACTCACTAATATTCGGCAACTCATTCACCTTCCACAGCTTACTAATATTTGGCGTCGCTGGGCTAGAGCAACTAACATTCGGCAGCTCATTTACCTTCGAGTGCGTTCTAATATTTTCGTCGCCGGTCTTAAGCTACTCACTAATATTCGGCAACTCATTCACCTTCCACAGCTTACTAATATTTGGCGTCGCTGGGCTACAGCAACTAACATTCGGTAGCTCATTTACTAATGCGTTCTAATATTTTCGTCGCCGGTCTTAAGCTACTCACTAATATTCGGCAACTCATTCACCTTCCACAGCTTACGAATATTTGGCGTCGCTGGGCTACAGCAACTAACATTCGGCAGCTCATTTACCTACGAGTGCGTTCTAATATTTTCGTCGCCGGTCTTAAGCTACTCACTTATATTCGGCGACTCATTCTCCTTCCACAGCTTACGAATATTTGGCGTCGCTGGGCTACAGCAACTAACATTCGGCAGCTCATTTACCTACGAGTGCGTTCTAATATTTTCGTCGCCGGTCTTAAGCTACTCACGAATATTCGGCGACTCATTCACCTTCCACAGCTTACGAATATTTGGCGTCGCTTGCCTATAGCAACTAACATTCGGCAGCTCATTTTCCTTCGAGTGTGTTCTAATATTTGCATCGCTGGTCTTAAGCTACCCACTAATATTCAGCGACTCATTCACCATCGACAGCTTACGATTATTTGGCGTCGATGGGCTAGAGCAACTAACATTCGGCAGTTCATTTACCTTCGAGTGCGTTCTAATATTGTCGTCGCCGGTCTTAAGCTACTCACTAATATTCGGCGACTCATTCACCCTCGACAGCTTACGAATATTTGGCGTCGCTGGGCTACAGCAACTAACATTCGGCAGCTCATTTACCTTCGAGTGTGTTCTAATATTTTCGTCGCCGGTCTTAACCTACTCACTAATATTCGGCGACTCATTCACCCTCGACAGCTTACGAATATTTGGCGTCGCTGGGCTACAGCAACTAACATTCGGCAGCTCATTTACCTTCGAGTGTGTTCTAATATTTGGCGTCGCTTCTCTTAAGCATCTTACTAACGTTCAGTAACTCATGCACCGTAGGAAACATTAATATTCGTCAGCTCACGTTTACTGACAACTTAGTAACTCACTAAGTTTTCTGTAACTCACTAATATTAGGTAACCAACTAATGTTCCGAAGCACACTCACCTTTGATAATTAACTAATATTCTCTGACCTACTAATATCGTTCACTAATATTCGGCAACTTATTCACCTTGCATAATCGACTAATATTTTACAATTCACTAATATTGTACAACACACTAATATATACTATTATAATATCTACTTATTCACTTTTTTAATTATATCACTTACATTCGGCAACTCTCTTACATTAAGCAATTAATTAATATTCGGCAGCACATTCACTTTCGGTATATACGTGTTTATTTGTCATTTACGGTCAGAATAATCCTGTTGTCAGCTAGCGGTGTTCAGACCTGGGCCCCTGTTTTTATTGATTATCCACACCTGGAGAGAAGATAGACATGTGGTTTTCCATCATTGTACCTAACATTATTCATCATCTCAGATTTTCTTCGTCACACAGCTATTGTAATTGAGGCGAGTAGTGTTGCGAATATATTTCTTCAAGAAGAAAAATTAACGCAAATATAAAAGCACTCGATTTACACAATTCGATTGCTTTTTATTTGCGTTAATTTTGTTTCTTAACAAATATATTCATTTCTTTTGTAATTCATAAACAATTTACATATCTCTGGAGTGTTTATATAATTCTGCAATGCATTTTTTTTCGGACAAAATATTCTTTCAAACCAACCTGTGAGTGTTCATTAGCTTTCAGTCATTCCGAATATCCAAGGAGTTTACTAGACAAAATGTGCTAAAAATTGTCTTAAGAGCTAATTTTCGAAATATCGACGTTTCCTTCCTAGACACTCGAATCTATTTTATTATTATTATTACTATTATTATTATTATTATTATTGTTGTTGTTGTTGTTATTATTAAAAAATGACGTGATTGAAAACGCTGTCGCCGACGTGTAAGTTGGCACCAGATATGACGGTCAGATAGGAAGGAAAACCGCCACCGCCCGAGATAAAATGTGCACTACCTGTACGAGACTTATGACCACGCGTGTCCGGAAACACCAATCAATCAATCGATCAATGAACCAATCAGCCCCACGCAGCAAAGGGAGCATAACGACGGTACCTCTATAGACGCTCCCGCGGGGGGCGCGAGCTTCTCGAGCTGGCCGCGGTAAGGCGCTGATGGCGGGATCCCGACAGATATGCACCGTGTTTTCTGGCTTCGTCGCCGCAAACTGCACCATCCATACGATATCCTGTACACACAGAGAGACGCATACTAAGGGTGCCATTACATTCTGTTGCTCTGTACTTATATACTTGTTAGGCGATCAAGACGAGTTAGATGACCGGGAGGTACTAGGTTCGAGTCCTGACGGTGGCAAGATTTTCGACACTAGCTTTTCAGCTAGGTCGAATTCAGTCGCTGTCTGGAGTTGAATTCTAGCGGCCGGCTGCTCCGATCGGTAGTTTTCCGTGGTTTCTCCGATCAACACCACGTGAATGCCGGAGCAGTGCCCTACCAAACGGACCACGGACCGCGCGCGATCTGTCCATCCTGTTCCTTGTCCTATCCTCTCCCCTTACACACACACACTAACATGCACTACAGTACCACATATTCGGGGAGCTTAGAGCTTGTCCCGGCTGGGGCGGTGCCCTGCTGGTGGGAGAGTCCTGGTTAGGGGGAAACCCCACTAGCCGACGGTAGGTCGGCGCCGGATCTCGCCATCCAGCGGGGAAAGATTACCGCCATCTCCCGAGAAAAACCTGCACTACACTAACGGGACTAACGATCCAAGCAGTTGACGCGCCCGGAAACACGAAAAAATCAATCAATCAATCAGTCAAGACGAGTTAGAAGGACTCTCTCAAAATTCCGCCCAACCCATCTAATCACTATTTTCATGTCGCCATATTTCCAAGTTTTGGAGAAGGACCCCAAGCTCAGAATCGTACTTTACAAGATCTTTCTGTATTCCGTATACTCGCATTGTGGGTGGAAGCCTGGAGCGCCAGTCACTGAGTTATGAAGTGCTGGTGGTTTGTTTTTTCGTGTTGCCGGGCGCGTCAACTGCTTCGGTCATTAGTCCCGTACGTTTAGTGCATGTTTATTCTCGGGAGTTGGCGGTGATCTTCCCCAACTAGATGGCGAGTTACGGCGCCGACCTATCGTCTGCTAGTGAGGTTTCCCCCTAACCAGGACTCTCCCTCCAGCAGGGCACCGTCCCAGCCGGGACAACTAAGCTCCCGACCGGTCTCCCGGAATATGTGGTAGTGTAGTGCATGTTAGTGTAAGTGTGTGTGTGTAAGGGGAGAGGAGAGGACAAGGAAGAGGAAGGAAAGATCGCGCGCGGTCAGTGGCCCGTTTGTTAGGGTACTGCTCCGGCATTCGCCTGGTGTTGATCGGAGAAACCACGGAAAACTACCGATCAGAGCAGGCGGCCTTTACAATTCTCCTCCAGACAGCGACTGAATTCGACCTAGCTGAAAAGCTAGTGTCGAAAATCCTGCCGCCGTGGGGAGTCGGAACCTTCCGGTCAGAGGCGCTGCAGTGACATCAGTTGATGCACTGAGCTACCACTCCCGGAAGATGCTGGTGGTAGAGTGCGAGTGTGAGGCAGCACGAGTGTGTGCGTGTGTTTGCCTTAGCGGAGCGGGGCGCCGGGAGGACGACGAGCACCGTGAAGCCCGCCTCGGAGCGCTGCGCCAGGAAGGGCTGCACGGAGCCGTAGCGCGTGGGGGCGGCCACGAGCTGCGACGTCTCGTTGTCCACCACCAGCACCCACGGGAAGCCGTGGCCTGGCGCGCACGCGAAGATGGCCACCAGCACCGGCCGCTCCTGCCATTCGCACAACTCGCTTTTGCTTTCTACCGTAGCGTCACGTTGGCGGCCGTGGGTGGGAGGAGGAGAGGATGTATCGCATACCTGCGGGCATGAATAGCTGGGCGCCCCGGCGTTGGGATACATTTAGACAAAGGGGACGCCAGCTTCACCGGGAAGGTCACGTGGTAGACGCGAGTCTCCTTCCTACACCTTGGACGGTCACGTGACGGCTACACTCTGGTATAAAATCAAGCCGACGAGCTCAGACGGTGGGTTTTATTCTGGAAACCTCGCGCGATGCGCAAAACTTTACGCCCAGGCTGGAGCGTGTCGTGCCTATTGCACGGGTGACGAGGTCACGGTAGTGGCCCAGGAGTAGCGTCAGAGGAGGCGGGGCCTCCCTAGCTATGTGAGTATCCACAGGGAAATACTTACAAGTGTGTAGGTTCGGAGCAGAAGTTGGTTATTGTACATACATGTAAATAAACTTGTACATACTTGTAAATGTCTGTGTGTTTTTCTCCATGAAGCCACACTACTATATATAGACATATATGGACTTATATGCGTAGTATAGACGCTGCGGAAAATTGATTTCGAGATTTCAACGGAAATGCACGTTCCTCTGATACCGAAAAAGTGTTTTTTTCGAAACGTCAGTCTGTCCATCTGTCAGTCTGTCCATCTGTGAGTCTGTTCATCTGCCCGTCTGTCCATCTGTCCGTCTGTCCGTCTGTCGGTCCGTCTGTGAACATTACTAGCGCCTAAACCATGCATACGATATTTTCCAAATTGAAGAAACCCCTGTCCATCTGTCTGTAGTTGAAGATTTGAAATTTTGCAAATTTCATGAAAATTTGGCAGTACTTTACATAAAGCGCCCGGGACATTTTAAAAATATTCTCAAAAACGGCTCCAATTTTTTAAAATCTTTTGGAAGAATAGAGTTATGCAAATACACTTATAAATGTGGCATAGGTATGTTTTTACGGTTAACTCTGAATTTTTGAAAATTTCAAAAGTTTGAAATTTTTTCGGTGTCTTCCTACAATTACAAAATCAATGACAGATTTTTCCTTAAAATAAATGTTGTTGTTCATAAATAGTCATGATCATTAGTCATTTGATAGTCATGGAAATTCTTTCGCAAATTTTAGTAGTTTTCATGCAAGTGTGTGCAGTATTTGCAATTTTAAAACTAACAAAAACAAGATTTTATCAAAAAAGGCTCCAAACCTTTTCTTTGAAATTTTGATAGAGTTAGTACAAAACGAACCCTATTCGATGACATAAACGCCATACTCATCCATTCTTTTGTTGCTTTTTTTCAAGAATTACAAAAATGTACATTTTGAACTTCCCTCACACATTGGTAATATTTACATCAGAAGCTATTTTTTTGCGTTATGGAAATACACGTCCATTAAATAATGTCAAATAAAGTTTTACGAAAATTACATTTTTTGTTAAAATGACCTCAAAATTCCGTACTTTCAGAAACGCTCAAACGCCAGTTTCTCAAAAATGGTACCAAATTTTTTCCTCAAATTTTTCGAATTAATAGTGATAATATACTGTTTAATATGACGTAAAGTTCATTTCGGTGTATTCTTTTGTTTTTTCAAAAAATACACAAATGTATTTTTTAAATATGTCGCACACTGTTAATATGCAAATTTTCATCGATTTGTTTGCATTATTGCCTTTGTGTGTGTAAGTAATTTCAAATGAAGTTTTTCGAAAACTCAATAGATTTCTGTGAAAACGAGCTTTAAATATCGCATTTACAGTAATACTTAATCTTTTTTTTTTCTTAAAAACGGCTTCAAATTTTTCAGTTTAAATTTCTATTTAGAATGACTTTACGTAAAAACTCTTCTTTCATATCCTTGAAGTAATATTTTGGTTGTACGATTAAGAAACAGAAAAGTTGGGTAAATGTAAAAAAACAACAAATTTGGGCGACGATAGATATTAGTTGGCCAGCGAATTCAGCAAGGGCTTAAAGCCAGTCCACACCAAGAAAATTAGACAAGTTTGCTTGAAGTAAGAATATAAGATTTTTTTATCTTTATCGATAGGAGAAACCTTCAGTAAATGCAAAATTTCTCACAATGTGATTACGCATGGAAGCAGTTTCAATTTCTTTATAAATACCTGAAAAATGTTAAGAAATGTTCTAATAATAATCAGAATGAAAGAGCAACTCCGTTCGCAAAGAAAGGTAGGAGGCGGAAAACTACGCTGTTTCCGTCTTTGCCCCCTAATTGGTATGTTAACGTTAGTAAAATGAAGCGTGCATATTTTAGATTGCAATGATACAAGCAATTTTGGTGTAGTAGGTTTTTGCTACATGCAGTACAAGTAAGCTCCTTCTGTTCAATACGAAGGAAGTTTGATGCCAATAAAATACAATTCAAGAAAGCAAGTTGATGGTTGAAAAGTTAAAAGAAGAGGTTTTTTATGTGTGAGAAGGCGAGTGATTAAGTGGAATATGAAAAATAAAACGAAGATGGCTGTCTCTTTGTCTCAACTTGCCTGATGGGGATTTACGACACATCTGAGGAGTGGGCACCATTCATGTGTCACGATCTTGGTTGTTCCGCGATACTCTGTGCAATACATCCTGTGAACATTTTAGTGAAGCAGAATACACATTTTATTCCCTTTTTCATTCCATACATCCATAGTATACAACTGCGCTGCACGCACACATGGAAGAATAAGAGTTGGCACACTACGGCGTTTCGCATAGATATATTAGACCTCACCACAGCTTCATTTAACAGCTGTAAAATATTTCAACTAGATTGATAACAATGTCAATGCATTTTCAATGTCAAATATTTATGTATTTTAACTGTTCACCGATTCTAACCTAACATTTTGATGAGGTTTATTATGTCAAGCAGAAACGTTTCCTAAAAGCACTGTTTTAAATTCGCTAAGTCGCGTTGTATTGTGTTGAATAAATTCTGTCTCCATCTATTTGATTGATTCTTTTATTGATATTCATTGTGGATATCAAGAAATTCTGCTTAAATTTAGTTTATACTGTTTTAAACTTTTTATTTCTTTTCGCAAATAAGTATTCCTCCATTCCGTACATATTATTAGGTTTAATTGCCTAGTGCCTATTTACTTTCTACCGAATTGTTGATAACCAAAACCTTGAAATTATAATAGAAATTTTAATTACGAGTACAGAAGAATACCGCACTCGGAGGTATGTGAGACAGACACTTGCGTCTCGTGCAACTCTTACGCGTTTATTTGTATTCATTTATTTAATGTCAAAAGCAGTCAAAAACTGAGGGTAACGTACAATAGGGAGAAGTGTAGTTCATGCATGTTTTCTTAAATTCTTGGATCGCTAACGTAATACATATACATTATGGATTATGAATAGATGGAAACTGTTAAATTTGAAATTTAAGACTGGGTTTGATTTGTGAAAGTGTGTGATACATCATCATCTTCAAGCCATCAATCATCTGAGAAGCCAGCTGAGAAGAATTTATAACCCTAGACTTTAAGCAATAACATTGTATATAGGTTAAGCATGGTAGCATAAGTTAAAATTTTTGTCATCTTTTTTCTTCAAACTGGTATATCAGACAAATCAAATTGCTATCTTATGGCCATAAGAAGGTGTCAGAAACACAGTATTTTGTTATAAACATCAACTTATATTCTTAATTTGTCTTTGAGAAAAAAATGGTATTTCTGTCTCTAAATTTAATACTTTCAAAACAGGTTTTTATTGATTCTAAGGAAAGGAGCAATAGAAATGGATTGTTCTAACAAAATCTCAAATTTACATCAAATTTCTGATTGAATGGAACCATCGTTTTACTTCTGAAAGGCTCAATTAACAATTTTAGAGCAAAATTAAAAATTATTTATCAACATGTATAGGTTTCCATTAGCCGCTCATAGAGCGCCCTGCTCTAACAGCAACGCCTTTCAGCATCAAGCCCGCCGAACATTTGTGTCTCGCAAGTTGCCTGTTTCGCAGGCGCATTTAATTTCTTTGTACCACAATGAACTTCTAGCTTTCTTTCTTGAATCGATACCTACTCCGTCACGCCTCGCTGACTTGGTAGCTTCCCCCTCCACCTCAGTGGAGCTCTTTAAAAGCGCGGCGCGCCTCCGCCGCTTTGCCACTCAGTTAGCCACTCCGAGCCATTTTCTCGTCATGTCTTAATGTTACTCTGCTCGAGTTCTGAGAACCCGGCTCCTTATGAGTCGTAATTTGTATTTTGTAAAACTGGTTACAAACACGTAGCTCGGGCAACAGCTTGGTGGGCGTGGAAGGCCATCAAGCTTTTCGCCGAAGCCGTAGCGGGCGTGGGAGGCCGCTCGGCTCTCGCCGCAGAACAGATTTGCAGCTTCAAGCGTTTGGTAAAAAGGCAGTTGGTGAAGAATCCATTTCCATTTCCATTTATTAGTTCGATGTTCCCTTATACGCAAAACTATTTAATTGTTTAAATTCAGTTCATCACTAATTTTTTTGTAAAGAAAGGCGACCGAAGTCTGCGTCTTTGACAATTTGGTATTATTTCGCATTCGGTTCTCGCGTCCTAAAGT